>SEYY01002379.1:80000-82500 GCA_009176605.1 Armadillidium nasatum
CTCTCTCTCTCTCTCTCTCTCTCTCTCTCTCTTCCCTGCTATTACCATTATTTCTGTTTTCTCTTTGTTATCCACATACCCATTGAATACAGCATATCATTCCACTTACTCACAGCTTCCTGAAGATCCTCAACTCCTGATGTTATACGTGACGTATCATTCACGTATACCAACGTTTATTTTCTATTCTCTCCTTATGAATATCCTTTTAAGACGGCTCTCAAGTACAGTGCGAAGAGCAATGGTAACAGTACACTGCCCTTTCTCACACTGATTTTCACTCCAAGACATCTCTCTCTCTCTCTCTCTCTCTCTCTCTCTCTCTCTCTCTCTCTCTCTCTCTCTCTCTCTCTCTCTCTCTCTCTCTCTCTCTCTCTCTCTCTGTCTCTGTCTGTCTGTCTCTCTCTCTCTCTCTCTCTCTCTCTCTCTCTCTCTCTCTCTCTCTCTCTCTCTCTCTCTCTCTCTCTCTGTCTGTCTGTCTCTCTCTCTCTCTCTCCTCTTTCTCCTTTCATAATATTTATAGTTTTTTTCAGACATGCTCTTAATGGCTATCATTAATTTCTCTGATATGTAGTACACTGGGTCTTCTAATACTCTCCATATTCTTTTTCTTTTTATCTTATCGAATGCTTTTTCTAAATCAAGGAATGTCGCAAATGCATTCGTCATCTATTCTATTTGCTTTGCAAATATAAATAAATAAATAAATACATAAAAATAGCACCCCCGAAAACTTTTATTTTTAAATTAAATTGATATTTTTAAGATATATATATATATATATATATATATATATATATATATATATATATATATATATATATATATATATATATATATATATATATATATATATATATATATATATATATATATATATATATATATATATATATATATATATATATATATATATATATATATATATATATATATATATATATATATATATATATATATATATATATATATATATATATATATATATATATATATATATATATATATATATATATATATATATATATATATATATATATATTATACTTCAAAATCCGCACGGATTTTGAAGAAATTTTGGTGTGTAGGACTATATTGCGCCCAGAATTCCCTTGTGTGAGTAAAAAATCATCCCTGATTTCCAAAACAGTATAACTTTCTTAATCATTAAAATAATCTTAAAAAATTTTCAAAAGTTTTATTTAACTTTAATCTTTTATCTATCATATGGAATCATAAATGGCGTGGGAAAAAATTTTTTTAAAATTTTTAATAATTTTTAAAAGTTTTTTTTTTTAAAAATTAAATTTTAAGAAATTTCAAAAAATTTTAAAATTAATTGAATGAAAAATTTTAACTATTTGTGTTTTTTTACTTATTGCATAATTAAAATTTTAAGGTAAAATTTCTTTATTTGTATATTATTTACTAATATTTAATGTTTTAGTATATTATATTAATTAATAAATGAATATTTTGCTTTGTAAAATAATTTTAACTTCAATTACAGTATTTATATAAAATAAAACTGATCTGATTACATTTATTCTTGTAAATATTTTATAGAAATATTTAATTCCTGTAAGTTAAACCTGGATTACATTTATTAACAGGATTACATTTATTTACAGGATTACATTTATTCTATAAAGTTTTACGCTTAGGATTATCTTATATTTATATTTTCATATATTATATTTATGTTTTACTCAAATATTATATTCACACTTGTAAACTTTTTTAATTAAAAATAATTTTTTTTTTTAATAAGATTGAAGTTTTATTATTTAATTAAACGTTATTACATGATAACTATAAACATTAAATTCCACTTTTGTTAAAAGTTTATTGTGCCCATCTTATGATTCCCTTTAGTGATGGTGCAGTTATGAAGTCATTATTGTATATTGGTAATTGGCAATTATCTCTAATTTGTGTGAAATAAAAATATTTAGAACGACTCTGGAATAAAAAGTCGATTTTATAATCATTAAAAATATTACATTAAAAATATAAAATTAGATCGATCCATTTTTTATATCATAAGTACATATAACAAATTCTCTCACTTTAGGGATTAATATAAGCCTCATGAATATTTGACTGTGTATGAGTAGCGATTTGCTTTTCATGCCCTATTAAGTCATTTGAAAGTTCAAAGACTTGTACATTTTCATTAACGATGGAAACTTTGTGTGTCTGTTGTGATGATTGCTAAGCTAAACTTGTTTTTTAGAAGACTTTCTCACAAATTTCCTCAGATGTGATGAGGAGAAAATTAATTTTCTTACCAAAATGTTCGCAACAAAATTTGTACATGTCTTTATGGGAAAAAAATTGTTGCCTAAAAGTTCTTGGCAAGCTTGATTTGGTTGTTGCCATCTTAACAGCTCCAAAAAACTCCATTACACACACTCTTGCTACGAGAAGTATAAAGAAATATGTAATATTTTTTAGTGTATATTTTGTTTATTTCCTTTAAACATTTAATGAAAAAAAT
>SEYY01002380.1:0-7500 GCA_009176605.1 Armadillidium nasatum
ATAATAATAAAAATAATAATAATAATAATATGCCAACAACAATGACGAAATCTTACCTTCATTATCCCATTTGTCATAACCATAGAAAAATAGAAATTTAATAAGTCAATAAATAAATATATCACTTTTTTAAAAATTCCTTTCCGCTCATGGTCAGAATAACAGTTTCTATTCATAAATAGGTATTATTATTATTATTATTATTATTATTATATATTTATTATTATTATTATTATTATTATTATTATTATTAATTTTCCAGAAAGTAAATTCCACTATTTTCTCTTTCTCAAAAGAAATCAAATTTTCTAGTATTAAAAATTTACTTTTGTGATGTGGTCATAGCCTTTATATTGCTCCATTGCAGAAACATCTTTGATGTGCAAACAATTTGATCTTTTATATCATTTTCCCTTACTTCATTCAAGCACAGTTCTGCTAAAGCGCAATTGAGACCAGTTAGTTACAATTCTAATTCGTTTGTTCTTGTAATTCACATTCTGTTAAGTTTATTTTTTATATCTTTTTCAGTTTCAAACCATTTTAGCTTATTTTATCACTTAGTAACTCTCTATTCAGATGTCATTTCTACTCAGATGTCATCAAGTTACCTCATAAGAAATCTTCTCCTGCCTTCATCCATTTTTACCATCTAATTTTCAATTTAACTATTTCCTTCAATCGGAAGATTTTTTTCACCTCTTTGTTAAAGCCTATACAATAAGTTCTCTCTCTCTCTCTCTCTCTCTCTCTCTCTCTCTCTCTCTCTCTCTCTCTCTCTCTCTCTCTCTCTCTCTCCCTATTCAAAGCTTCTTATATTCGAAATCACTATTTTGTTTACCCCAGCATCTGTCTTTTTCATTTCTTCAGTCATTTTTAATGTGTGAGATACTTCAGCTTTTGACATCCTTTTTCTTTGTACAGGGTACAAAGCCAAATATTTCAGAAGCTTATAGCATAACATACATAATTTCCATTTCAATATTTCTAGTTTATTTCTATAGCTCTCTTTTAACATCTTGATTGTTCATTACAGTTTGTATGTGCCCAGTTTTCTATTTACATCTGCTAACTCAAGGATTTCCCAAATTTTACCTTATAAAATTGGATTCCCTTCCACGTAATTCCTAATCTCTAACCACGTTTTTATTTTAATTTTTCTGTTATCAAATATAAATCATCCTCGTTATCATTTCCCTCAACTTCTTAACAATTCCAGTTTATGTTTAGCCTCATTTTACATGTTGACCCTTGTTTGTGTTTTTAATTATTTCTTTTTGTGTCTGAGATGGATCTCCATTACATCCGACATTTCCTTTCCAATTTTTTCATAGGCAGAATATGAGAGGAAGAAAAAAAAATTCACGTATCTCTCTACCTTTTCTCTCACTGATAAGTTACTATTTAGCCTTCGGGTTTCCCAGGAATAATAATGAATAACAATAATAATAATAATAATAAAATAATAATAATAATAATAATTATTATTTTATTATTATTATTATTATTATTATTATTATTATTATTATTATTATTATTATTATTATTATTATTATTCATTATTGTTATTATTATTATATAAACATCGTTTTGTATCTCACAGAAGCTTGTATAAATATTAAGAATATTAACATTGCATTCTTTATTAATGAATGTTGAAACATTTTGTTATCGAAAATGAATTCAATGCGTTCTACTGTAAATTATATTATTATATATATATATATATATATATATATATATATATATATATATATATATATATATATATATATATATATATATATATATATATATATATATATATATATAGCTACGGTAAATGAAGATAAATATTCTACCATTCACAGGTCGGAGGTACCGAGGAAGATACTCCAGTAGACAAATGTTCTTGTGTCATGTATGTATTATTATATTATTAATATAAAATTACAGGTACAAGTGAATAATTACTTAAATATATTTTACCTTTTACCATTCAGTCTTACACCAAGCAGCAATGTTTTAATTTGCATTTTTATTTTTATTAAATGTTATCTTCATAGTATATTTGCAATAGTGTTAAAAATATCTTTAATACATTCGGATGTTATTTCTCTCTCGGATGTTATTTCTTCTGCCGATAAGTTTTTCACTTCTACTTTTGTCAGTTTTTTTTTTTTTTTTTTTATTTATCTCAAAATATACATAAAATATCTATCGATTTTCAAACTTCCCAATATTTAAATTTTATATATATTAGGGACTTGCACGGGTACGAACAAACCCGTAAGCCAGTGTCCGTACGGCCCACGGGAGGGTATGGGCGAGCAGAATCACACTTAAAAAAATATTAATGGGCGGGTCAGATCCTACCATCAGGCGGGAATGGGTTGGCTGGACAATGTTTAATTAAAAATTACTGTCGGGCCTGTAAGATAAAGGTAAGAATAATGCTAAAGTTTTCCATTTTAAGGGATATATATATATATATATATATATATATATATATATATATATATATATATATATATATATATATATATATATATATATATATATATATTATATATATATATATATATATATACGCATGATGCAGGGTGGTGTCGATTGCAAGAACTCATCATATTCCTGGAACCGTACGTGGGAAGAAGAGAGAGAGAGAGAGAGAGAGAGAGAGAGAGAGAGAGAGAGAGAGAGAGAGAGAGAGAGAGAGAGAGAGAGAGAGAGAGAGAGAGAGAGAGAGAGAGAGAGAGAGAGAGAGAACTGGTTAAAAAGGGTTCCTAGCCTCTAGAACCATACGAAGAATTATTCTTTATTTTTTCCTGACTGTGTCGAACTAACCATAAATTACCGACCAGAAGTTACCTAGGTGAAGTTTTAGTAATTTCCAATACCAAAACATTTATTGTTGAAAGTTATTTAAAAGAACCTATTTAAAAATTTTGTGAGAGTGACGCAACAATTCGACGAGCAGAAAGAGATTGGAGAGAGTTAATAATGGCAAAAGAGCATAAAACAAAAAGATCTAGACTCCACCACACCAGATATTTGAGCGTACACCATACATGGCCGAATAACACTCCTATAAAGAGCAAGCAACAGGGGTGGCGTAAAAAATCACGAATGCTCCTCAGAACACCCAACCTCTTAGAAGCTTTTTAGAAAGAGAAGTAATAAATATGATCCTTGCAAGAAATTATGACGAGAAAAAAAAAAAAAAAAACAGAAAATATTAAGAACAGATGAAGGTTTGAGTCGTGTATTTTAAAAGAAGATATCTTAATTGTGTGGAATATTGTGTCAAGTAGAAAGATGGAGGAATTGAGTTTTGGTGACATTGAAAACGACCATGTTTTCTCTGCTCAAATTTGAAATGCGAGAATGATCAGAGGTCAGATGCTCCAAGGCCATACTTCTTGCATCAATTAACTGCTGTTAATTGAAAAAAGTAATTGTGGTATAGGAGTGGATAAGAAACGAAGTAACAGAGAGAACGTCATTGATGAATATTAAAAAAAGAATTGGGGATAGGACAAATTCTTGAGAAACACGATTATTAATAGATTTAATTAATAGAACGACCAGAAAAGAAATCAGAAAGAAATTCCGAAAGAGGGAAGTTTAGAAATCAAAGCTTTGTGCCAGACTCTATCGAAGGCTTTCGAAATGTCTAGAGCCACAGCGAAAGATTCACCGAAATCCCAAAGAGCGGAGGACCAAGAGTCAGAAAGAAGGGAAAGATCACCAGTAGAGCGTCCTTTACAGAGGCCATACTGGCAAGCAGAGATAAGATTAGAAGAATTAAGGTGTTTCCAAATCTTCCTGTTAAGGATAGATTCGAAAACTTTAGAAAGAACGGAGGTTAAAGAAATAGGAGGATAGTTAGAGGGTTGAGAAGGGTCCCCCTTCTTCGGCACAGGTTGAATGAGCGCACGTTTTCATCAAGAAGGAAAGGTCTAAGTGGAAAGACAGAGACGAAATAATTTACCAAGGCAGGGTGCAAGCTCAGAAGCTCAAGTTTTGAGAACCACAGGAGGAATACCATCAGGATCGTACGCCTTCTTAGTGTTAAGCTCAGAGAGAGCAGGCATAAATGAGTTTTTAGGGGGTTGAAGGAGGAGGAATATCTCCAGAATCGTCTAAGGTAGAGTTAGAGCCAAAAGTTTGATCGAAGAGTTCAGCTTCAGTAGAAGAAAAAATGGCAGTTATGCCGTCAGAAGAAAATAAAGAAGGGAAAGAGGAAGAAGCAAAGTTAGAGTTGACATTTTTTTTGTAAAATGCCATAAAGGGCTAAAGTAAGAGGAACCAGAAAGATTATTGCAATTACGACGGAGAAAAGAGTCCTGTGTCCCTCAGTACCTTGCGTAGCCTCAATTTTCTCGGATGACAACTTGACAACGTCGATGCATGCTGGAGATGATGTCCTGTATGGCGTTTTGTGGCAGCTCCTCCCACAAGCGTACAACCATCTGGCCCAATTCAATAAGGCTTTTTGGCGGGTGCGCTAGCCGTCACAGCCGCCCCTTCAGTATTTTCAGAATATTAGACGCTGGCCAGTCTAATATTCGAATCCAGACGGTCTGGAGGCAGTCAGCAAAACACTATGCACCTTGCTGGCCGGGCTTTGTTCTGCATGAGGAAAAATGTGTTACCGACTTTGAGAGCAAAAGGTAGGAAAGATGGTTCCAATATATCCCTGATGTATCGTGCTCTTGTTAGGACCCCTCTATGGAACACGTGTTACTCCGTACGCACCTTGTACGATATTCCTCCCCACACCATTACAGACTCACAACCGCATGCATAGTGCATCCCACGAATCGCTCATCACTTCGCCGGTAGACTCTGGATCGTCTGTCCGAGTTGTACAGATTGATACGAGACTTATCCGTAAAGAGAACATGTACCCAATCCTTCTGACGCCTATGCAGGTGTTGGCGAGCAAAAAGCAAACTCGCTCTGCTGGGATTTCTGGTGCGGAGAGGCCCTATAGCGACCCTCCGTGGGCGGTACCCATGTTCTGCGAGGCGTTAGCGAATGATATCTGCATTCACACGGATACCATGCACAATCTTGAACTGGGTCTGGTGGTCACGTGGTGTGACATGGTGATCACGGCATGCCCTCAGCCGAAGATACTTGGCTTCGATGGCCATTGTTGCTCGTGGCTGCAGCAGTGACACATGACCACGCCTGGTGTGGTCATATGTCACTTCGTACCTTTGTATCACCCTTGCAATGATGGCATGGGGTCACCCCGAGCCGTCGGCACACTTTTCCGTTGCCAGTATCCTTCTGCTGACAGTGTGGTGATTGCATACATAGGACTTGCGCAAACGTTAACTGTGGAATACTGTTGAAGGTCACCGTTCCTTTGACGTAACCTATCCAGACATGTGACGTAGCGATTTGGTTGGTCAGCCTTTTTCCGTACAACGTCGATATCGCAATACAGGCGAACTCAACGCTGCTAACCTGCAATGCGTGGGAAGGTACTGGCACAAATCTAACAACAGTGGCACAAACAATAGCCTACATGCCCGCCGTGCCCACGGATCACCGATTTTGAAGGTGGTGCTTTAATTTTGCTGTGTCGTTATATATATATATATATATATATATATATATATATATATATATATATATATATATATATATATATATATATATATATATATATATATATAATATATATATATATAATAATATATATATATATATATTATGGGAGTAACAACAGTCAAGGGTTGTTGGGTTCAGAGGTAATCCCTAATGAAATCTGTTAATAAAGTTTACAAGCTGTAAAAAGATTGTCATTTTGTTGATATTAAAGATCTAATGGTTTACTAACAACCTACTTTTAATTAATTGAAATTCTCAAAAGCAATCCGTGTTTTGATATGATATTGAATTCACTCTTCCGAGCTGAATAAAGCAAACTTAATTCAAAATATGTTAATTTACGAAAGTTATTCGGTTTTCAAATGTCGTTTCTATTTTCTTCTTTTCGAAAGAATTATCATTAAAATATTATACGTTGCACGTTTACAATTACAAATCTACTGTAGTGCCATTAAAAATATCAATTAAAGATGAATTTGAGCGGACCGATAAAAAATATTCCAAAAATTACGGGCGGGTATGGGGACCCATCTCAACCTCTAACTACCTTCCAATTTCTTTAACCTCCGTTCTTTCTAAAGTTTTCGTATCTATCCTTAACAGGAAGATTTGGAAACATCTCAATTCTTCTAATCTTATCTCTCATCGCCAGTATGGCTTTTGTAAGAAACGCTCTACTTGTGATCTTCTTTCCCTTCTCTCTGACTCTTGTTCCTCCGCTCTTCGGCATTTCAGTGAATCTTTTCTTGTCGCGCTGGACATATCGAAAGCTTTCGATAGAGTCTGGCACAAGGCTTTGATTTCCAAACTTCCCACTTTCGGAATCTATCCTTCTCTCTGATTTCATTCCTGGTCATTCTATAGCAGCTTTTGTAGACGGCCACCGTTCATCCTATAAATCAATTAATAGTGGTGTTCCTCAAAGATCTGTTGTATCCTCAACACTTTTCTGCTTTTCATTAATGACCTTCTCTCTATTACTTCATCTCTTATCCACTCCTATGCCGATTACTTCACCCTTCATTACTCTTTTCATTTTGAAAGGCGCCCCTCCTAACAACAGTTAATAGACGCAAGGAGGGTGGCCTTGGAGCAACTAACCTCTGATCTATCTCGCATTTCAAACTGGGGCAGAGAAAACATAGTCGTTTTTAATGCCTTAAAAACTCGATCCTCCATCTCTCTACTCGACACAATCTTTCACACAACTATGATATCTTCTTCGAAAACACACAAGTCAAACCTTTATCTCTCCTTAATATTGTTGGTGTTTCTTTTTCATGTGATCTTTTTTGGAAAGATCACATTACCTCTCTTTCTAAACAAGCTTCTAAGAGGTTAGGTGTTCTTAGTCGCCTTCAGTATTTCTTCACTCCACCCCAGTTGCTTTCTCTGTATAGGGTGTTATTCGCCCCTGTATGGAGTATACGTCACACATCTGGGGTGATTCCACTCATACAGCTCTCCTTGAAAAGGTGGAGTCTAAGACTTTTCGCCTTATCTACTCTCCTGCTTTCACTAATTCTCTCCAATCTCTTTCTACCCGTCGAACTGTTGCGTCACTCTCTCTATACTATCGCTATTACAATGGACACTGCTCTTCTGAACTCTCTCATCGTATACCTCCTCCATTGAGAAGGGCTCGTGTGACTCGTCTTTCTGCACAGTCTCATCCTCTCCAACTCTCTGATCCCAGACTAAACCGCTATGCTCAATCTTACATGTACTCTACTGGTAAAGTCTGGAACACACTTCCTTCATCTATTTTTCCAACTTCCTATGACTTATACACCTTCAAACGCCGTGTATGAGGTCATGTCGAACTTTAATTTGACCATGTTCCCGACTTTCCCCCTAACTCTGGTGGAATTTTAGTAGGCCTCTGGCATTTGC
>SEYY01002380.1:10000-29209 GCA_009176605.1 Armadillidium nasatum
TTATTATTATTATTATTATTATTATTATTATTATTATTATTATTATTATTATTATTATTATTATTATTATTATTATTATCTCATTATTATTATCATCATTATATTATCATTATTATTATTATTATTATTATTATTATTATTATTATTATTATTATTATTATTATTATTATTATTATTATTATTATTATTATTATTATTATTTACGATGATATATGATACATCAAAGGGGCATAGAGTGCTGATTTATATACTCATCCTTGTATGGGAGTGTCGGTAGCCCAAAGGAAGAGAAGATCAAGAAAACCATTTCTTCACTAACTAAAACTATTTATTTCTTCTTTTAACTTTTGAAATTAGTTCTCGTGTTTTTTAAACGGGAACTAATTGAAAGGGTAAGAAACAATAAATCAGTATAGAATTGACATTTCTTAGGATTCTCCTGAAAGTTAGTAATAACCATTCCGATTTCACTGATAAGAGAATTGTTCCTTGAATTATTATTACTACTTGGTAGTATAAAAATACTTTATTATTATTATTATTATTATTATTATTATTATTATTATTATTATTATTATTATTATTATTATTATCATTATTATCATTATTATTATTATTATTATTATTATTATTATTATTATTATTATTATTAGTAGTAGTAGTAGTAGTAGTATAGTAGTAGTAGTAGTAGGCCTATTTCGTCGCTTGGATGTTGCATGCAACGTAACGATCTATGTAGCAATTTTTTTTTCGAGAAAATAATAATAATAATTAGTATTATGGGCATATTGCGGTTAGCACTAATATATATATATATATTATATATATATATATATATATATATATATATATATATATATATATATATATATATATATATATATATATATATATATATATATTATATATAAATTTTTCTTTTTTTTTTTTTTTAAATTTTTCTTTACCTATTCCTAGTAAGCTAACTATTTTTTTTTATATATATATCAGGCAAAAAAATTGTAAAATAAATGAACACATCCTCTCTACACGATAAACAACGAGAAACTGTTTGCTACTGTGGATATTGCTTATGTTTATCATAAAGAAAATGAGATTGATGAAGTATATAGTAACACGTGTGGGTAACAATATTATACGTATCATACATACTGAAATTGAAAGCCAGGATAAATTATGCCTACCTAATGTACAAAAAATTAAAAATTAACCTTATAATTTCGTCGGATGAGGTGCACAGTTACCTAAGAAGCAACATTTTGCTCGAAAACATTGAAGAACCTTTGCGCAATGAAAACTTATTTATATAATAATAATAACAAGCTCATATGCGTATCCCAAAGGGATACGCTTATGTTCTTGCTGACAGAATATTAAATATATATATATATATATATATATATATATATATATATATATATATATATATATATATATATATATATATATATATATATATATATATATATATATATATATATATATATATATATATATATATATATATATATATATATATATATATATATATATATATATATATATATATATATATATATATATATATATATATATATATATATATATATATATATATTATATATATATATAACTTTTTTTAAAAATATTTTATATTTATTATTATTATTATTATTATTATTATTATTTTATTTACTTAAAGAAATTTAATAAAATTATTATTAAAATATTTAAATTGAAAATATATAATTCATTTACTTTTAGTTAAAGAAATATATATATATACATTTGGTGAAGCTACTTAATATTGGTCCGGCCAATTGGCTTACAAACCCATGTTAAAGTATAGGCTTAAAAAAAAAACCTTTCAGAATAATATTAATTAGATAAAGATAATAATAATAATAATAATAATAATAATAATAATAATAATAATAATAATAATAATAATAATAATATTATAATATAATATAATATAATAATAATAATAATTATAATAATAATTATTATTATTATTATTAAGTATAAGTAAAATAATAATAAATAAAAAAATATTCTAAACTGTGAAGAACAAAAATTGAAATATGTATGCTTTTCTTAAATTTCTTTCAAAATGTTTCTTTCACTATAAACAAAGGTTTATACGATCGGTTACATTTCATTTGCAACCACATAGTCCTAATAGAAACCGTCGAGCTGCAAATGTGCACACACAAGTCACTCGTCCGTTATATTAAAGGATGCGTTTGCAAAATGTTTGCAACATCAGTATTTTCTTCGTTTGGAATAACTAACCAAAATTGTATGACGTTTTTTCTACTTTAAATAACGCTTCATTGTAGTGTAATTATAATAAGATGCAATTTATTAAATATTTAATCCTGTTATAAAAGTTAAGAAATTAAAAGTAATAAATAACAGTTGCACACTAGCTTGTTGCATATAGTGGTGGTTGCGCAAACCTGCAACCACGTCGCAAGCTGGCCCTGATATATATATATATATATATATATATATATATATATATATATATATATATATATATATATATATATATATATATATATATATATATATATATATATATATATATATATATATAATAATAATAATAATAATAATAACAATAAATCCCATTTATATAACAATAATTGCTTACCTTAAAAATTATAAGATTTCAAATTGTTAAAGGAAAATAATAATTTACCCTAATATAGTATTTTAAGAATATTTATTATTTTATATATTTATTTTTATAATTTTTTATATATCCCTTGATAGATTCTCATAATAATGATGATAATAATAAAAATTTTTGTATATTCAAATTTACTTTTAAAATGTAAGTTTAACTCGGAAGATTTCCAACGAAAGTCACATACATAACAGGAATGAAGAAATTATAAAAGAAGTGTTCCAATAAAGTCAAATTGTGATTACTTTTTTATTTGTCCTTGGAGTTGTAACCGTTGTAGTGAGAAGTGATCGGCTGAATTCAACCAGCGAAAGCTAGCGTTAGCTAAGTTAGTAGCTGAGATATTTAGGTTTCCAAATGTAGCCGAAATCACTACGAAAACACACCTCAACGAATTCTGGATATAGTGGAAAGAACACTCTAACCTTCACACTCCGAGAAAAACACCCAGCGCTTTCAAGAAGCCTACCAGAGTTTTCTCCGAGCGGCTTCTCCCTGAGTTGTTTGTTGGATAAAGCTGCCGCACGCCGAAAATCAGAAAGCTGCTGCTTTGGCACAGGTAAGAGTTGAAGTTTCTGCATTTTTAGAGGCTTCGGTTAGTTCCTGGTTCCACATTTTAGAAACTTAGTTTTTCCTTGCATTCTTCTGCTAGAAATGGAGTAATGCTGGCCCTTTTATAGTGGTACGTTTAAAAACAATTGGAAGATTCATACCACTGCAGCTGTATAAGGACTAGTACCCTGAAGAATAATCCCCATTAGGATATGGTAGTATGTCAAAAATATGAATGACCTCACACCACTGCTACCAAATGTAAATGAATGACCTTGAAAGAATGAAGAATCGCTCACATACAATGGCAAGTAAATACAAATTGGGGGAGCACAAAACACTCTCACTGTATTCTCGCATCAAAAATTGTTCATCATTCTTCCAAGGAAGATTCAAATTTTCTCCAACCACTCACAGGAGGAATTATCTCCATCACTCTTACATCTCTTCAAGTCGATTTCATTCTCTGAAGTCTGGAAGCACCATATTTTGGTCAATTTCAAGGCTCTTAATTGAATAGATCGATAGTACAAGTTTCAACTTCCAGATGGAATTACTAACTTGAAAAATTCATTTTAATATATAGTGCTCAAATAAATAAATGAATAAAATAAAATAAAGTGCTAAAAATAAAATGAAATGATAATAGTGTTAAAAATAAAATGAAATAAAGTGCTAAGAATGAATATAAAATAGTTACCTTTAAATTTTTGTGAAAGAAAATTTATATTTAATTTTATATCTATTTTAATGCTTTTTTATTTTTTATTTTTCTTGAAACATTCGTATATTTGTATGAATGCCTTTATCAGCTGATATATGTAGATATGCTTTTATTTGAATGTACGCTTGTTTATCATTATGTATATTTTTTCTCATTTACATGTTTTGTATGTTTGTGTACGTTTTCGAACTTACCCAAATATGCATAGAATTAAATGATGATGAGTATTATGTTTGCATTTTGTTCTAAATTTTCTTGTAGTTGAATATAACACTCCGTTTGTGACGTGGGAAGTAATGTAGCATCTCCATTTATGTAATAATAATTGTTTACTTTAAAAATTATAAAATTTCAAATTGTTAAAAGAAAAATAATAATGTTTACCGCCAAAATACATCTGTAACCCAAGTAGAAAAATAAAAAAAGTTACCGTAAAATTCTGTTTTAAAAATATTTATTATATTATAAATTAATTTTTATATTTCTTTTTCATATCCTTTGATAGATTCTCATGATAATAATTGCTAATATTAACAATCTTTGTATATTCAAATTTAGTTTTAAAATGTAAATTCAACTCGTAAGATTTCCAACGAAAGTCACATATATATTAGGCATGTAGAAATTGTAAAATAAGTATTCTAAAAAGTGTTCCAATAAAGTTAAATTGTGATTACTTTTTGATTTGTCCTTGGAGTTGTGACCCTTGGAGCGAGAGTTGATCGGCTGGCTTCAACTGCTAGCGTTAGCTAAGTTAGTAACTGAGATATTTAGGTTTTTAATGTAGCCGAAGCCACTACAAAAGTACGTCTCAACGAATTCTTGAATTAGTGGAAAGAACTGCAGGTCTGGTTTCAAAGACCCATATCCCATAAGTTTACTGTCATTATTATTATTATTATTATTATTATTATTATTATTATTATTATTATTATTATTATTATTATTATTATTATTATTATTATTATTATTATTATTATTATTATTATTATTATTATTATTATTATTATTATTATTATTATTATTATTATTATTGCTATTATTATTATTATTATTATTAGGAATTTGAGTAGGAAATAATTAATATATTTGAAACAAAAAAACTTGGAATGTTCTTTGCTTAGATATTTTAATTAATGTACATATGGACCTTGTGTATGTTTGTGTGCGCACGCGCGTGTTTGCGCATGTATGTATTTATGTATGTATGTGAAAAAGGTTATTAGGCTACTAGGTGTATTTATCAACTTAAACAATGGGTATGAACTGTCGATAGAGAGAGAGCGGTATATTTTTTGATGTAGAGTATCATTGAGCGATAGATTAAGTTTTGTCTAGAAGAGTGTTAATATAGTAATGATGCCTGTGTAATGTATATTGAGCTAAGTTAGCAATGTTGGGATAGTTCCGAATGTTAGATATTGTTTGGTTAGTGGTCTTTGATATGTTAGAGTATGAGGGATCTTTAAGTTATTAGTATTCACATTTCTATACTGTAAGGTTAGATGAGAGTTAACCATAGAGAAGTAATCACCTATGATATAGCTACAGGTTGTGAGTTAAGATGGCCTATAGAGCTAGTTTAGTTGAGGTTAACTTGAAAATGATACGCAGAAACCGAAAACAATATTTTCATTAAATCATGATAAAGTTAACAAGATATATAATGCGAAAATAAACGAACCTTAATGAAATAATGCTTGTTCTTAAGGAATTGAAGGTATAGTTGAGAAGGGTAAAGAAAACTGAATACTTACTAACACTGTCATATAAGAGTTTTAAAAATATCAAAAGAGAGAAGTGATTATAGTAGTCCTGATTATTTGGTCTAATCATATCTGTATTTCTATAATGTGTATGTGTTTACGCATTATTGGGTAGATTGTTTCAATCCAATTGTGCTTATTCATATATTATAGGGTGTAATTAACATGAAAATCTCTATGTTAGTATAAAACGTTCTAATTTGATAAGTCCAAATATTAGGATGTCACCTATTTTGTTTTTTGTTTTTTTTTTATTACATAAGCATACTGATATTTGAATATGTTTGAATATGCTTTCGTGAATTGTTCGTATTGGCTGAAGATACTTTACGTTATCATGTATGTAGTTAGCATATTAAGTCAGATGTTTGAAGAAAAATTCTATTAAACTTGATGAGATGGTGTTTATAAAGTGTAATTCACATAATTTGTTATAGTATGCATACCTATGTAGCTGTGTATAGGTGTGTATGGACTTGTTTATGGAATGAATATGGCTATTAAATATCTAAATAAATCGATCGATAAGTGTGTTGTTTTATATTTTTAAAATATTAGTAAGGAGATAATAAAAATTATGTTAAAAGATAAATATACAGTAAAATATATTTTGTTAAAGAAATAAATTTATGTAAATACTAGTTATGTGTAATGTTAACTATTTTGCACAAAATAAAATGTAAATATACATTCAGCTTAAAATATTTTGTAAAAATATACTTTTCAAAGATTTTTTTATACCAAAAAATAATAAATTTTTATTTTGAAAAAATTTATATAAAATAAATATTTCAAAGTTCTAAACAGCATTAGTTATTTATAAAAGAGACAAAAGCTAAGAAAGCAGATGAAGTGTAGAAATTATAAAGTTTTTGCGCACTAGTTATTTTCAATGGTGATGTCACTTGCTAGTGAAAGAATAATTTAGGTTAATTTGCATAGCTTCGATATTGATAATGCAGCATATATGTTAATTAAGTAGATTTATGAAATTTGAGGATTCCTATCTTTGATATGGACAGAAATCCAAGTATGAGCTTTTGAATTGTTGATATACATTGCTACCTTAAGCATGTGATGTAATGTTAAAGTTGTATTCGTAGATACCCTTGAATGATGTGAATATGGTAACGCCTCATAAAGATGTCTCTAGGATGCATCTCAATCTTAGTATCTTAAATATACCCATGGACACCTGAATTTCTTATAATGATTGGAGAATGCTGTCCTGGAATTCAAATAAAAGTTTTTCAGGCTCTGATGTAGGTATTCTCCACAAAAGAATATTATGAATGTGATAGGCTATGACTCAGTTATATCAAATAAATGAAAGAGAGAATGTGAGTGCTAGAGAGAGATTTCTGAACATTGGCCGAATGAGCTTGATAGAATGTATATTCTAGACTTGGTGATTACTGGTTCTCATTTTGATGCATTATTGAACCCAACATAAATTCTTGAATACACTTGATTTATGCTTCACCACTACTCCTTCTAGTTATAAATACACCATTTTCCCTCCTATTGGTAACTCTGAACCATAATCTTATAGCTCTTAGTTATAATGCTTTCTCTCCAACAGCTCCACCATGCCCTAAACGTACTTTCTGGCACTTTAATCGGGCTAATTGGGGGGCAATGCGCCGCTTCTTTGCTAACTATCATTGGAGTGAATCTTGCTTTGTCTCGGGGGATGCTTCTGTCTCTGCTGAAAAGTTAGGGGCAGTAATCCTTGAAGGGATGGGCAGATTCATTCCATCTTCAACTAAATCCTTTTCTCCTCAAAATCCATGGTTCGATGGCAATTGTTCTCTTGCCCTCCGGGAGAGAGACAATGCTTATCGTGAATGGAAAAACTCTCCTTCTCCTATCACTCTTGCTAATTTTCATTCAGCCTGGAACCGATGCAGGGATGTTCTTCGACGGACTAAGCGTACTTTCATTAAAAGGAAGTGCGCTGACCTCCATGGCTCTCCTACTGATAAAAATTTCTGGCCTCTTGTCAAAAATATCTCTAACAACTTCTGTAAATCTGCCTTTCCTCCTCTTATTCGCTCTGATGGTTCTGTAGCTAATACTCCTTCTGAAAAGGCTAATCTCTTCGGCCTCCTTTTTTCATCTAATTCCACCCTGCTCGATTCTGGCATCCCTCCTCCTACTCCTTCTCCTCTCAGGTGTCCCATGCCTACCTATAATACTCATGATCGGGTGCATGGA
Source organism: Armadillidium nasatum (assembly GCA_009176605.1). NCBI lineage: Eukaryota > Metazoa > Arthropoda > Malacostraca > Isopoda > Armadillidiidae > Armadillidium > Armadillidium nasatum. Next base: position 17,934 of record SEYY01002380.1, read on the forward strand.
TCCTGAAATCTATGAACGTCAGGAAGGCCAGTGGCCCGGATGGCATTCCCCCTCGTGTTCTGAGGGAGTGTGCTTCCGAGTTGGCCCCTGTCCTCGTTCAGCTCTACTCTCTATGCCTTAATACTAATACTTTTCCTCTATGCTGGAAGCGTGCGTTGGTTCAGCCGATCCCGAAAAAAGGTAGCCGTTCTGACCCTTCTAACTATCGACCTATAGCTCTCACTTGTGTTCTATCTAAAATTTTTGAAACTCTCCTCATTTCCTGGATCATTTGGAGTCTCATTCTCTTCTCTCTGATCACCAGTATGGCTTTCGTCGCTCGAGGTCAACTGGTGACATACTTTCCTATCTTACTGATCTATGGTCTTCTGCCCTTAGGGACTTCGGGGAGTCTTGTGTGGTGGCGCTTGACATATCCAAGGCTTTCGACCGGGTATGGCATGCGTCACTACTCTCTAAGCTCCCTTCCTTTGGGTTTCCTCCTTCCCTTTGCTTACTCTTGTCTAGTTTTCTCTCAGATCGTTCCATTTCGGCAGTTGTAGATGGAGCGACCTCTTCCTCCTTTTCTGTCAACTGTTCCTCAGGGTTCTGTTTTATCTCCAACCTTATTCTTACTTTTCATTAACGATCTTCTCCAACTGCACTTCTAACTCTGTTCACTCTTATGCTGATGATTTAACTCTACATTTCTTCTACTCATTTCAAATCTGCTCCCTCTTTTGCTTCTAGACTTGCTTCTCGTCTTCAACTTTCCGATTCTATTCTTGCCGATCTGGATGGAATTTCCCGGTGGGGACATAGCAACCTTGTGAAATTCAACTCTTTAAAAACTCAACTTCTTTATATCTCCCTCTCAAAAACACCTCCTAACTTTCCTATCCTCTTCGATGGCTCTCCCGTCTCACCTGTAAATAACATTAACATTCTTGGTCTAAACATAAACAACAAACTGTCTTGGAAACCACATATCACAATGGTTGCTAAAGCTGCCTCTAAGAAGCTGGGATTCTGTTCAGGTTGCGAGAGTTTTTTTCTTCTGAGCAGTTACTCCAGATATATAAGGGTCTTATTCGCCCTTGTATGGAGTACTGTTCTCACATTTGGGGGGGCTCTGGCTCCTCCTCTCTTCTGGATAGGGTTGAGTCAAAAGCTATGAGATTAATAAACTGTCCCCTACTTTCAAACTCTCTTGACACTCTGTCTCTGCGACGTGACGTTGGCGCGCTATCTCTTTTCTACAGGTACTACAATGGCAGGTGCTAGGGAATTGGCCTCAATTCCTCCACCGTTGCGTCGTCCTCGTTGCAAGGGGTGCCCTGCTTTCGCACCAATTTTGTGTGGACGTAGGGAATCCCAGGCTAGCCCGTTGTGGTACCTCCTTCTTTCCAGCCACCTCTATTCTGTGGAATTCTCTACCATCTTCCATTTTTCCAACTGTATTTAATCTTCCACTCTTCAAGTCTTCCGTCTGCGCCCACCTGAGGGCTGTGCGTTAGGTGTGTGTGTTTGAAAAGGGCTCTGCCCGTGAGTGGCGTTTTGTAAAAAAAAAAAAAAAAAAAAAGAATACGCTAAGAAAATTGGCTAAAGAAGACTTAATGTAGGAAGAAAGATGGAATTTGATATCTTTTGGAGTTAAGTATGTCGGCTTTTGATACGGTTGGAATGTAATGAACACTAATATATAAATCCATAAAGACGAAAATTAATAATAACAATAATATTAATAATAATAATAATAATAATAATAATAATAATCATAAACATTGTGTGAGAAAGTGAGATGGTAGTCACTGGTATAAACACTATGGTCAATGTCTTGAAAAAGATGAAAATTTATGAAGATATTTAATTGTTAAGTAAAAGTATGTTGAATAAATGGAATGAATATATAAATGATGGGTGGATTGTAACAAGTGCTGGTGAAGAAACGATCTTTTTCATGATGTCAACGGAATAGGTAGAGAAAGCAAGATAAAGAGGATTTATCAAACGAAGATAGATGAAGTTTGATAACTTTTGATGTTAAGAGTAACTTGATGTCATGGGGACGAAAATTAATAATAATAATAATAATAATAATAATAATAATAATAATAATAATAATAATAATAATAATAATAATAATAATAATAATAATAATAATATAATTTAATAATAACAATAATAATAATAAAAATAATAATAAGTATTTAAGAAGTGGCTATGATGTCTTGACTAGGGCAGGTGTGTTTCCATTTATCAATGTCAAGAAAAAGGTAAAAAAAGGTACGGATATATCGTGTTGGGTTATGAAGAGTAATTTTAAGAACAATAGTCTTTATCAAGATGGGCATGTGTCTACATCCATCAATGTTACAAGAAAGTTTAAAAAGGTTAGTATATATTTTCTGGTATATGAAAAAGATTTAATAATAATGGGATATTTATATAAATGACGTTATAACCGACAATTGTTTCGTAAAGTTGTCAGTGCTTAGTAAGTTTTATAATTTGATCCTTCTGTGATTGGTTGAATATCGTCAGTTTGTGTTCTATGTGCCTGAAAATTGGTTGAGGTCGGTTGGTGTCTGTGAAATATTTTTGTAAATATAGTGGTGTTAAAATAATATATAGTGAAATTATATATATTTATAGTGTTATTTGCTGAAATTTGTTTTTTTAGAAAATTAAATGTTCCACTTTGAGCATATTACTTTTTACGTATATAAAAATACATAGTTTTATATAAATGAATTGTCTTTGAAATGCTAATTTATAATTTTTAAGTAATATTTTGTGAAATTTGTTTAAAATTTTCAATGAAAAACTTTTTGTTCTTAAAATTTCTTAATTTATTTGAAAAGTTAAAAAAAATCAACATTTTTAATTATTTATATCTAAATAAACAATATTTTAAAACAGATAAACAATGTGTATTAAAATATACTCATGTTTATGTGATTTTTAATTTAGTTGAGTACGACATTTATTGGTATATGCTTAAATCCCTTCATCAGCTAAGATGCCGGATCCTGCAGAGGAAATGAGCTTATTGGGATGCCACGTTTGTTTTCGAGAAAGAGAGTAAGTCTTGACCAAGGTTGATGTATTAGAGAATGTATACATATCGTGTACTTATGGATGAGTATGTGTGTACGTGCGATGGATTATGATTACAAGAAAAAGCATGACATTGTGCTAGGGCATCATTAATATTTTAAGTAAATACTGTTACTACTACTGCTACTAGAGCTGTCATCGCGCTGGTAAAGTAAGGCGTCAAGATGTCACAGACCTGAATGTAGTAGTGCTACTATAGTGACTAACATCTTTAAAAAAAACTATGTAAATTGTCTAAATGGCTTAGGGAATGAAATACTACTACTGCTACTAGTAGGATTAACATAATAATAATAATAATAATAATAATAATAATAATAATAATAATAATAATAATAATAATAATAATAATAACAATAATAATAATGAGAGAAGAGCAATAATAATTAATTTAGTAAACTGAATACAATGTTTGTATTATAGTGAACCGTAGTAAGTCCGTATATATTAGTTTATGAGTTTGTGCGAGTACATGTGTATGTGTGCGCGCGTATGTGTATTGTGTCTGGGTGTTTGAGAGTATGGAATAGGTATAGACATATGTCAAGACAAATAAATAGTAAAGAATGTGGTGATGAAAAGGATAGTAAAGATTGTTAATTGAAATAGAAAGATATTAATTAAACAAGTTTTTATGTTTTAGGCTTCCTGTAGGTTTGTTTATATAATAATAATAATAATAATAATAATAATAATAATAATAATAATAATAATAATAAATGTGAATAAAAATGTAGAAAAAGGCGAACCATGATAATGAAAATTAAAACTTTTACTATGGAAAGATAAAATGAGTGTGTGTAAATGTGTTTTTGTGTGTGTGTTATGAGACAATTAAAATAGTTACTAATATGATTAGGAAAGATTGTAAATAGAAATAGGATTATATATATTGAACAAGCTCTTATGTTTTAGGGTACGTATATTTTTCATTGTTTGCTTTATATAATAATAACAATAACAATAAATAATAATAATAATAATAATAATAATAATAATAATAATAATAATAATAATAATAATAATAATAAAGAGGATAGTAAGGAAAAGAGTAATAAGGACGCTAAAGAAAGGAATATAGTAATAGGAATGAAGAGAGTAATAAGAGAATCATAAAAATGAAAAAAAAAATCCTAACTATGGAAACATGAAATATTTACGTGTATGTGTACGTGTGTGTGATAGATATAAATACAGTTGTGAGGCAGGTAAAAAGTAATGAAAATGGTGAAGAAAAGAATAAAGATGATAAATAGAAAAATGATGATAGATTGTACACGTTCTTATGTTTTAGGGTATGTACATTTTACAAGTAAGAACATGGCAATTTGTGTTGTGTGTTGTGTGTGTGCTGCGGATGCTGTGGCTGATGGTACTGCTGAAAGGCAATGTGGTATAGAGGTTGACAACTTCATGAGTTTTACCAAGCAGCTAAACAACCCTATAGACTCTATGGAGTCAAAAATGATTATGTTTTTTTGTGTGTGTTATGAAAATGCTAATGGTAGAGAAAATAGTTTGGAAAGGAATGGTAAAGATTGTAAATTGAAATAGGTTGATATGTTAAACAAGTGCAAATGTTTTAGGGTAGGTATATTTCACAAGGTTTGTACATGATAATAATAATAATAATAATAATAATAATAATAATAATAATAATAATAATAATAATAATAATAATAATAATAATAATAATAATAATAAAGATGGAGATGAATTAGTAATAATAATTAAATTCATCGGATGATGTATTCAACAAGATGAATGGGGTCTATATTAAATATGCTATATATGTAACGAGATCGTATATTTCACAAGAACAAGTAAACCAACGAATGTGGATGATGGTGTGGGTATGTGTGCTGGTGCGAGTGCAGGTGTGGTGTGGACGGATGTGGGTGCGGTGCGGTGTGGTGTGTGAGGTTGTGGCGAGAGGACTCGAGAGTTAAGGTCTCAAACGCGTCTTAACGAGAATGAGGCCAATCCCTTATGCAGCTAAGCAAACTATACTCCTCTTAGGGAGGCTCATACCCCTTCACAGGCTTACACGCATATGTGTATAATTGTTTAATTTTTCTATTTTTTGAAATTTAAATTTTTTTTTTTTTATGGGAATAAAAAGTTCATTTTTATATTTTATATATATATATATATATATATATATATATATATATATATATATATATATATATATATATATATATATATATATATATATATATATATATATATATATATATATATATATATATATATATATATATATATATATATATATATATATTATATATATATTAATTATATATATATATATATATATATATATATATATATATATATATATATATATATATATATATATATATATATATATATATATATATATATATATATATATATATATATATATATATATATATTATTATTATTTCTTTTTTTTTGCACATTGCAATATATATATATATATATATATATATATATATATATAATATATATATATATATATATATATATATATTATATATAATTATATATATAATATATATATATATATATATATATATATATATATATATATATATATATATATATATATATATATATATAGTGGTGCTCTTCAAGGATCTGTCCTATCCTCAACTCTTTTTTCTACTTTCCATTAATGACTTTCTCTCTATTACTTCATCACCTATCCACTCCTATGCTGATAGCTCTTCTCTTCATTACTCAGGTTACTTTGAAAGACGCCCCTCCCAACAGCAGTTAATTGTTGCAAGAAAGGTGGCCTTGGAGCAACTGACCTCTGATATTTCTCGTATTTCAAATTGGAGCAGAGAAATCATGGTCGTTTTCAATGCCCTAAAAATTCAACTCCTTCATCTTTCTACTCGACACAACCTTCCACATAAACTATGACATCTTCGAAAACACTCGACTCAAACCTTCATCTCTCCTCAATATTTTCGGTGTTTCTTTTTCTCGTGATCTTTATAATAATAGTTGGAAGAATCACGATATCTCTCTTTCTAAACAAATTTTTAAGTGGTTGGGTGTTCTGAAGCGCCTTCTTAATTTTTTTACGCCACCTCAGTTGCTTTCTCTTTATAGGGGTGTTGTTCGCCCCTGTAAGTAGTACGTCTCGCACATCTGGAGTGATTCAACACATACATCTCTTCTCGAAATGGTGGAGTCTAAGGCTTTTCATCTTATGAATTCTTTTGCTTTTACTAACTCTCTCCAATCTCTTTCTACCCGTCGTATTATTGCGTCACTCTATCTGTACTATCGCTATTACAACGGACACTGATCTTCTGAACTCTCACGTCGCATACCTTCTCCATTGAGAAGGGATCGTGTGACTCGACTTTCTAACAGTCTCATCCTTTCTCTGTCCAACTCTCCGACCCAGACTTAACCGGTATGATAAATTTTACATGCACTCTACTGGTAAGGTCTGGGACACACTCCCTTTATCTGTTTTCCCAACTTCCTTTCACTTGCACATTTTTAAACGCTGTGTATCGGGTCATGTCAACCAATGTTGACCAGAATTCCGACTTTTCCCCAACTCTGGTGGAAGTTAGTAGGCCTTAGGCATTTGCCCACCAGAGGATATATATATATATATATATATATATATATATATATATATATATATATATATATATATATATATATATATATATATATATATATATATATATATATACGTTTAAGGGTACGGAGGGAGTACTGGGTTTTTATTTGTGCTTATGCACCGGTGGTGGGAACAAATGGAAGGGAGAGAGAGGCATTCTGGGAAAATCTGAGTGAGTGTGTGGGGAAATTTGATAATGGAGATCATATATGTTTGTTGGGAGACCTGAATGCGAGGGTGGGTAATAGAGGTGTGAAAAGAATAGTAGGACCCTTTGGGGTAGAAGGTGTGAATGAAAATGGGACTGAATTAATTGGAATGTGTGCTGCAAGAAGAATGATGATTGGTAATACATGGTTTATGAAGAAAGATATACACAAGTATACATGGGTGAGTGGGGTGAATGGGGAGAAGGGACTGTTGGATTTTGTATGTGTGAGATGGGAAGAAAGGAGTAGATTATTGGATGTAAATGTATTAAGAGGAGCAGCCATGGGTATATCTGATCATTACTTAGTAGTGGCGAGGGTCAAGGTTAAAACAGGCTGGGAGGAAGTAAAGGTGATAAAAAAGGTGGTAGAGGTGGTGCGGGTAGAAAGGCTGGAAGAAGAGGAAAATAGAGATGATTACAAAAGGGGAATAAGAGAGAAGTGGAGAGAGGTATTGAGGAGTGAGGTGGAGGATGTTGAAGAGGAATGGAATAAATTGAAGATAGCTTTAATGGAGGTTGCGAGAAGTGTGTGTGTGGTGGAGGAAATAGGGAATGGAAGGAGGAAAGGTAGTGAATGGTGGAATGAAGATTTGGAGAATATGGTGAAAAGAAAGAAGGACGCCTTTAACAGGTATTTGGGTACAAAGGAGGCACTGGATTGGGAGGAATATAGGGAGAGGTGTAGGGAGGTGAAAAGAGAGGTCAAGAGGGCAAAAAGAAGAGTAGAAGAGGAATGGGCCAGAAAGTTAGCAGAAAATTTTAAGGAAAGAAATAAAATGTTTTGGAAAGAGGTAAATAGGGTGAGGAAAGGAGGGGAAGAGAGGGGAGAGGGAGTGAAAGGGGAAGATGGTGAAATATTACAGGGAGAGAAGGATGTTGGAGAAAGATGGAAAATGTATTTTAGTGAATTGTTGAACGAAGGGATAGAGTTTAGTAATGGGGAAGGGTTGAAAATGATGGAGAAGCAGTTATCGAGGATCAGGAGATAAATATTAGTAAGGAGGAGGTGGAAGTAGCTGTGAGAAAGGTAAAGAAAGGAAAATCAGCAGGAATGGATGGTATATACGGAGAGATGATAAAAGAAGGACCTAGAGAGTTGATTTGACTGGTTGGTGAGATTGTTTAATGTGTGTTGGAGAGAAGGGAGAGTACCTCAGGAGTGACAGGACTCATGCATTGTACCCATATACAAAGGAAAAGGTGATAAGATGGTGTGTAAAAATTATAGGGGGATTAGTCTGCTGAGCGTGATTGGAAAAATTTATGCGAAGGTGTTAGTGAGGAGAATGAAAGAATTGACAAGTGAGGGAATGGGTGAGGAACAAGGGGGTTTTAGGGAGGGTAGGGGATGTGTGGACCAGGTATTCACACTGAGATTGATTACAGAGAAATTGCGTGAAAAAAATAAAATGGGGTATGTATGTTTTCTGGATTTAGAAAAAGCATATGATAGAGTATGCAGGAGAAAGTTATTCGAAATATTAATGGAAAGGGGGTTGAAAGGGAAATTACTGAAGGGGGTGAAAGCTTTTTATGCGAATTGTAGATCAAGAGTGAGGGTGAAGAGAGAACTTTCGGACTGGTTTAGCATAGGAGTGGGATTGAGACAGGGGTGTGTTATGTCGCCATGGCTATTTAATCTATTGATGGATGCTGTTATTAGGGAAATGGAGAGAGAAGGGAAGGGTATTAGGTTGAGTAATATGGAGGGTGAATGGGATGTGAATGTTTTACTTTTTGCAGATGATGCGGTGTTAGTGGCAGAATCTGAAGAAAAGTTGAGAATACTTGTGAGAGAGTTTGAGGGGAAATGTGCAAATATGAGATTGAAAGTCAATCCAGGGAAGAGTAAGGTTATGAGGATTGGAGGTGGGATGAAGAGATGTGGAGGGAGGAATGGGGAGGTGTAGAAGTGGGGGGAAGGAAACTTGAGGAGGTGAATGAATTCAAATATCTAGGAATGTTGGTGGAAGGTAAGGGTGGAACGGAAAAAGAAATAAAGAATAGAGTTGTAGAGGGAATGAGAGTATTGAGGGGTCTAAGAGAAGTATGGAAGAAAGGAAAAATTTCAAAAGAAATAAAGATAAGAATGTTTGAATGTATGTGTTTACCTTCTGTAATGTATGGGTGTGAAACATGGATGATAAGTGCTCGAGCGAGGAAAATTTTGAATGTCTTTGAGATGAAAGGTTTGAGAGCGATATGTAAATTGAGAAGGATTGATAGGATTAGAAATGAAAGAATAAGGAAGATGTGTAAATGGAAGAGGGGTATAGTTGATAGAGCGGAGGAGGGTGTGCTAAAATGGTTTGGACATATGTGTAGAATGAATGAGGACAGAATGGTGGGCAAGGTACTTAGATCCGAGGTGGATGGTGGTAGGGGGAGGGGAAGGCCAAAGTGGAGATGGATGGATGGAGTGAGAGAGATTTTGGGTGGAAGGAATTTGAGTTTAGAAGAGGGTAGAAGACTTGCGGAGGACAGAGTGAGATGGAGGGCGGTGGTGAAAGGGGTTGAAAGGTAAGAATGGGTATGTAATTGTAAGGGAATTGTGGCGGGCCAGCCACCACGAAAAATGATAATGAAATGGTTAGAAATAAATATATAATATATATATATATATATATATATATATATATATATATATATATATATATATATATATATATTATATATATATATATATATATATATATATATATATATATATATATAATATATATATATATATATATATATATAATATATATAAATTGCTATTTTTTGATTTTTTTTAAATTTGGCTTTTTTTTACTATTATTATTATTATTTTATTATATTATTAATATTATTTATTATTATTATTATTATTATATTATATATTATTATTATTATTATTACAGACTGAATTATTTATTTAAATAAAAAGAAAAAGAGTCAATCTTACATTGATTTAACAGTTTTAACGTGATCTGAAGTAGGAAAAAAAATGTTCTCCGATGAAACCGGAAAGTACTAGAGAATTCTTTGAATTAGTTAAACAAAAGAAGTTTGAATTTAGGAAGAAGTTAACATGAATAATTTATCTAATCATAAAATTTGCTGACGTAAGACCAAGTCGGTTTGGTCCGGTAAAACAATTGAACGAAGATGATTTTACGTTACGTAAAAAAGGAACTTCAGATGAGTTTCTCTTTATTATTTTAATGTACTATTTTTGTTTGTTTTAATTTCTTTCTATGAAAAGTTTAATAAATAATATTATAAGTTTTAAATAAAATTTAATTAAAAAGATCACGCACAATATTGTATATCTTTTTTAATTCTATTGAAAGAATACACACACACCATATATATATATATATATATATATATATATATATATATATATATATATATATATATATATATATATATATATATATATATATATATATATATATATATATATATATATATATATATATAATATATATAATATATATAATATATATATATATATATTATATATATATATATATATATAATATATTCGACTCGTCGGAAGTGGACGTACTCAGAAACGGTTGGGAAAAGAAGAGTGGGAGGCATCAGAAGGAAGATTGAGAGGAGGAGAGAAGAGAAGAATGCTTGGAGAGATTATAATGAGAATTCTTGAGGAATGTACTGATCAGAAGATGGAATATAATTGCCGAGATATATTTTAAATTATGAATTTTTTGACTTAATATTTCGGCATTTTTTGAAAATAGTAAATTAAATAAAATTCAATGAAGTTATTTTTAAAATATATGGAAAAGCTGAACAAATCTCACTAAATAATAAATTTTTTTGTTTTAAATGGAAAATTCAACGTTAATGTCAAGAATGTAAAACATGAGTTTGGATAGGCGACATGAATGAATGATATGATGAGAGCGAAGAACAAGGGCGACAGGACTGGCAACTCTGTTCTGTAATTATTGATTATTGTTTACAACAACTCCAGGACCAGCATGGAAACCAAAGCTCCGAGAAGCATCTTTTGGAGGTCTCTGGAAATGAGTATTTAAAGGTTAGATGGAGACAATACTAGTCCCACTGAAAGGGTGAAATCGCTACCTGTGAATTTAAATAAAGCTCAAGGACTGGCACTAAAACCAACGAGTTGAAAAACATTAATCTTCTAGAGCTCTCAAGGAGGGGAACTTTTAAGAGCTGATTGAAAAAGCTTGGTCCCACTGACAGGGTGAAAACCATTCCAGGGAGAAGATGAAGATATATATATATATATATATATATATATATATATATATATTTATATATATTATATATATATATATATATATATATATATATATTATATATATA
>SEYY01002381.1:0-2500 GCA_009176605.1 Armadillidium nasatum
GGTAATTCTGGTGAAGCTTATGCCAATGGAATGCAACTTAGCATGATGACATTTGGAATTATGTCAGCAATTATTTTCTCTAAATATTTAATTCTACCAATATTATATCCTCTTAAGCTAATGAGTATAAATGAGGTAGGTGAAAAAGAATTATATCTGTTTTGAAGTAGGGGAATTTTAAGTTAAATTAATGGGAGATATAAATATTTAATATTAAGTTTAATAAATGTCTACAATAATCCGAAGATATCTGCTTGATTTGTTTCACAATGAAGGTAAAATATATATTAACATTAGATTCTTTCTATACAAATATTTATGGTATCTTGTAGTTGTCACTGTAGTATCCTGTAGTTGAATGAAAATTGAATTAAAAGAAAGGTAAAACTATATGAGCTTTGTCGGTAAATTTCATTTATCAATTTCTACATCTTTGCAAATTCGAAGCTATTGTTGATTGTTTATCAGAGATTTGTTTCATTATTTTCAAGTCCAATAAGACTGTGATAAATAATTGTCTATAAAAGCATAATGGTGGAAAATTTTACAAGGAAATTATTTAATTAATCTTTTATTAAATTAATAAATATTATTTACAGATCAAAGGAAGTTAAAGGAAATATCTAAATATTAAATTATTATTATTATTATTATTATTATTATTATTATTATTATTATTATTATTATTATTATTATTATTATTATTATTATTATTATTATTATTATTATTTTTATTATTTTCGTCATTAATATTATATTATTATTATTATTTTAAAAATGTTACATTATACTTAACTTAATGATAATTAAACTGTTTCGTTTATCTTTAAATCTCCAAACATTTTAACAAATTCCGAGTAAATGAAATTTTATCTCTTGAATAATTAATAAATAAAATAATTAATAATGAATAATCCTCAATCCATCTTGTAATTGAATGTACGAATTTTAAAGTATTTATTTTGTATTTTATTCAGAAAGAGATTCTCATTTGGAGTTGTAGTAACTATATATATATATATATATATATATATATATATATATATATATATATATATATATATATATATATATATATATATATATATATATATATATATATATATATATATATTAAAATATAATAAAAAAAAAAAAAAAAAAAAAAAAAAAAAAAAAAAAAAAAAAAAATATATAAAAAAAAAAAAAAAATAAAAAATAAAAAAAATAAAAAAAAAAAAATTATAATATATATATATATATATATATATATATATATATATATATATATATATATATATATATATATATATATATATATATATATATATATATATATATATATATATATATATATATATATATATATATATATATATATATATATATATATATATATATATATATATATATATATATATATATATATATATATATAACAGTATATCGAATTACGATTTAAGAGTACGAGACTATGTCAATTCATCTCTTTCATTTAATGTTGTTGAAAAATACCTTCATAAGGGTGGAATTAGTTTATTTGCTTCAACTATTGCCCTTGCTTCCATGACCAATTTTAGTACGTTAACCAACATCATATTGCTCGGGAGTATATGTACACTATATTCATCGATCGTAAGTATTTATTTTAAATTAAAATGAAATAATATGTATAAATTTAAACTTTGAGAATATTCTAATTTTAACCATAGTGTAGCAATAAGCAACACATACGCTAATGCATATCCACACTCACACCCACACTAATACCCATATATATATATATATATATATATATATATATATATATATATATATATATATATATATATATATATATATATATATATATATACGGCAAGATTGGATTATGAAGAATAGTTCTTCGCATGGTTCTAAAGGCTGGAAATCCTTTTAATCAGTTTTATCTCTCTTCCCACCTACGATTACAGAAAATTTTCCTTTCTGCAGTCGACACTACCCTGCATCATGCGGGATATTGTGTATTGTATAATATATATATATATATATATATATATATATATATATATATATATATATATATATATATATCCATAGTAAATTTCAGTTCCTAAAGCAAATTTAGATCTAATGTGAATCACTGATAAAGTATGAAATTGATAATACTTTTGTTGGTCTTTTTAATAAAATTTACGTGATTTTTTATATAAAATCCTTTGCGTTGATGTCAAAAGCTGTTTTAAGCGCATCTCTTAGTATTTAATTAAATAGGTAATACGTATAATCTACCCACTTCTCTGTAGAAGCACTCAGATAGGGACGTTTCCTGTTTTTCAAAGTGGCTCATGTAAGGATTTACCCACCAAAAGTAAGATCTCTATCCCAATCAAAATTTATGTTTGTACCCTCTAGCTATGAATGATGTTCCAAATTATTTTTGGGGTTCATTCCCATTCTTGTTAAAAAACAAGGTTCACCTGTCGCTCCGCCAATGCAGATCGCCAGGGGGTATTATTATTTTTATTGTTATTATTATTAT
>SEYY01002381.1:15000-22500 GCA_009176605.1 Armadillidium nasatum
ATATAGTGATGCAAAAAAAAATCCGTTTTTCACGTGTTTTTTTTTTTTCTTGTTTTGTTATTTTTTTCTACAAATTTCTTTTTATTTGATATTTTACATTATTTTCAATATTACTCAAGGTTCTCTTCTCTTCCTTTTCTTTTTTAAATATACATGCTTAAATTTAAATCTTTTTATGTCGTCATATGCTCATGCTCACTTCAGTTGTATTTTGCTTTGCAGGAAATAAGGAACTACATGAGACTTCTCCAAAATTCATATCTCCTTCCGTGCATAAATTTTATTGGACTAAAGAAGAATTAGAAACCATTGAAGAAAACGAACGTGGACTTGACACTTTCAATATTAGTGTCAAAGAAAATCTTGACAACTGTCTTGACAATCTTAATAATTCTGAATATAATTGATAAAATAAGAATTTTTGTTTTTTTTTAAATAATATATTATAATTATCTTCATTAGTATATTGTCACGTTCTGTAGAAAGAGTGTTCACCCTTTATATTAATATTTTAGTAGGTTTGAAAAATTTCAAATTTAAGGTGTGTTCTTGTTTTGAAGTATTTATGGTAAACGGGTTTGCTTAAGATTTCCAAATTCTAGACAATAAAATTCACCATTTTTTTTATCGAAATAACAAAATTAGCTTATTTTCAACGTTAAAACTTAATTTATAGAAACAAGAGACCTTACAACCTTGAAAAGGTATGGCTGCTTGTCGCTACCAATGTTTATAGTGGGAAAGAGTTCAAGCCTCATGTAGCCTTCGGGAACTGAACACTGAATTTCAATAATTAGTAGGCTCAATAGGGTTAAAGCAGGCCTAGCAAACCGGCAATCGACATCCTTTGATCAAGAAGATCATATCTTGTCTCGGAACTCTTACAGGTCTTTTGATCAACAAAGACTGCGCGAAAATGAACTACGATTTGGAACTGTAAAGATAAATAGGAAAAATATGAGGATCGCTACCCTGAATGTTGAAACGATACCTGATTAAGTGGAGGAGATGATATTGTTAATAGAGGAACGGAAGATCGATGTACTTGGAGTAAGTAAAACAAGGTAACAAGGGATAGGTACAAAGGTGCTGCACCATGACTGTTAGTTGATATATTATGGTGGACAAGAATGAAGACTAGGATGGGTCAAAAATTTGGGATTGAATTCCACACTATTCACGATGTCAGAATGATATTCTAACAGTGTTTGAAAGATTTCAGGTGTGTCAGACCCCTTCTAACCCTCGTACTCACTCTACCCCTAGCAAAAATCATGTGTTAGAAAAAGGTTTGATGAAAGTAAATTTTATTTTTATTATTTTTATTTTATATATATATATATATATATATATATATATATATATATATATATATATATATATATATATATATATATATATATATATATATATATATATATATATATATATATATATATATATATATATATATATATATATATATATATATATATATATATATATATATATATATATATATATATATATATATATATATATATATATATATATATATATATATATATATATATATATATATATATATATATATATATATATATATATATATATATATATATATATATATATATATATATATATATATATATATATATATATATATATATATATATATATATATATATATATATATATATATATATATATATATATATATATATATATATATATATATATATATATATATATATATATATATATATATTATATTATATATAATATATAATTTATTTTATTTACGATATAATAATTTAATTATTTATTATTATTATTTATATTATTTATTATTATATAATATTATATATATATATATATATATATATATATATATATATATATATATATATATATATATATATATATATATATATATATATATATATATATATATATATATATATATATATATATATATATATATATATATATATATATATATATATATATATATATATATATATATATATATATATATATATATATATATATATATATATATATATATATATATATATATATATATATATATATATATATATATATATATATATATATATATATATATATATATATATATATAATATATATATATATATAATATATATATATATATATATATATATATATATATATATATATATATATATATATATATATATATATATATATATATATATATATATATATATATATATATATATATATATATATATATATATATATATATATATATATATATATATATATATATATATATATATATATATATATATATATATATATATATATATATATATATATATATATATATATATATATATATATATATATATATATATATATATATATATATATATATATATATATATATATATATATATATATATATATATATATATATATATATATATATATATATATATATATATATATATATATATATATATATATATATATATATATATATATATATATATATATATATATATATATATATATATATATATATATATATATATATATATATATATATATATATATATATATATATATATATATATATATATATATATAGTATATATATATATATATATATATATATATATATATATATATATATATATATATATATATATATATATATATATATATATATATATATATATATATATATATATATATATATATATATATAGATATATAGACCACTGTCCTTTCCAATTGAATTCAGGAAGTGCTTTTCGTGACTCTAATACATTCAAAATATATGCATGCCTACTTTGGTATCCAATTCTAACCTCCGACTCTTGCGTTACTAAATTTACAGCACACTTTACTCCTGACTGTGACATGAAAAGAAAATTCTATTAAGGGGTTTATATTTCAGTTTGAGAAGAACGTAATTTTTGATATTCTTGCGACATTTTCTTAGCTAAAGTCAATCATATTCTTATAGTCATCTGCATCAAATGTTATTTTTTTTAGGTAGCTCAAAATTTCTTGTATTAATATTTGCTTTAAGTACTCGTTGAAAACTAACTCTCTGATCTCTCTTCATGTTTCCACCAGGATGCTTGGTAATATGTTTTCTGAATTCGCCAAGTAAGAGTTGTCTCTGAGACCCCATTGCATAATGACAGCATATTCGTTTTCTACTTTGTTAAGAAAGGACATCAAATACCAGAAATTTGGAGCACAATCAGTTGCTTTTGTGTGAGATTTTATTCAGAACAACCCTGGTGCATAAACCCTCATTATTATGTCTACTAGATCTCGAAGGCTTTGACATGGAACCTCTATTGACACATATAACAGTAAAATTCTGTTTACTAATGTAAGCCACCTCGCATGGTGAATGGTCCCTGGTGATTTCTTTGCTAATGATGAGGAAATATGTTCTGATGCTGTTTGTACACTTTTCATGCAAATATTTTTGGTCTGTGCTAAATTGCTGTGCAATGTCTTCGGGAGCCTTTAGAAGGTTGCAACGTACACGCACAAATTCCATTATTTCAAATTTAGTCAATAATTCTTGAATTTTTCTTCCAATGACCTCTTCAGAAGTTTTTGGGCTTGTTTTCCTATCAACTTGTTTAAATACATGTCGTAATATAAGTATATTAGCATGTAAGAGACAAATTAACCATTGCAATGGTCTCTCTAGAAATTTTTCAATTAACCTTAGTACTCCACCTACCCTTTCAGCGTTAACTGGGGTTCCATCACAAAGAACAGCTTTAATGGAACCCTTGCTATATTGAATCAAGTCTCTCCCACTAGGTAAGACTCGTGGCGTGACAGGATGCGATAGAATTTAAGTGCCTTTTAATAAAATTTCATGCTACAAAATTTTTATTTACCTGCCTGATCCAAATTTATTATCAGTATTAAGATCAAAGTAATAATCTTGCAATTTATATATAGTATATATATATATATATATATATATATATATATATATATATATATATATATATATATATATATATATATATATATATATATATATATATATATATATATATATATATATATATATATAGTATGCTGCCTAGTATTTCAACCCCTAAAATTTACTAAATAATATTAAAATATGTTATATCTAAAAAGTTCAATATATAAATATCAGTACATATAGAATAAAAATTACGATTTTATAATTTTGTTCGTTTAATTAAATTGAAAATTCTGAGAAATCTGAGATCAGATTTTAGGAGGAATGAAAATCCTACATTGATAATGCCAAATTTTGATTTTTGAAATACATTCTAAAATATTGTTTTCATTTCATTTTTTGAACTGTGCCTGGACATTTGAGGATAATTTTTTTTATTGTTTTTTATCAATGAAGTAGGGATGAATTTAAATATTATTATTATTATTATTATTATTATTATTATTATTATTATACTAGCTTTAATATATTCATTGTATTATATTATTATGCACATATCAAAGGCAGACATTAAAATTATTATTTTTATTATTATTAGATTTAATATATTCGTTCTATAAGAATACACAGATTGAAGGGTGACATTAAATATTATTATTATTATTATTATTTTTATTATTATTATTATTATTATTATTATTATTATTATTATTATTATTATTATTATTATTATTATTATTATTATTATTATAATTATCACTGATTAGATTTTATTAAATTTTTCATTTATATTGGTGGAATATTACTTATAACAGAATTAATATTTTTGGAAAAATTAGATTTTTAAGCGCCGTTTTAACATATGTTGTGAAACCTAAATTCGCAAATGCTTTTTAAGAATAAAGTACATATTAATATTATTATTATCATCTTTCAAGTGATTTTTGATTAGAATCATCATTAGAATAGGATTATTATCATCATTTTGATTACAATTAAGATTTAGCTTCATTATTACCATCTAGCTCTCCAATTATTTGATCATGAGAACATATTTAACAATGTCAGCAAAATTAAAATTATTTCCGGTAACTGGGGTAACAATATTTTTTACTGGGATGTTGAATTCATCCATTGTACCTTCCCAAAGTTCAGAGATTATAGAGAAACTATTCGAAAATAATTTCTGAGATTAAGTAAATATATATTATTATAATTGATTGGTAAATTATTTTCTGCTGAATTCTGAAAACATAATAATTGCATTCAACTTGCATCATAATTTGAAAGTGTGATTAAATATATTTCATTAAAATTTATAAATATAAATATAAAATACAGAACTGGAGCAAAATTGTCAAAATATCTTCATTTAATTTAATAAACAAAGGCATTTTATTGGAAGATGCTTTGTGTTCTGTAGCTTAGATCTACTTTGTAGTTAGAGACTGTTCTTATATCTATTCCAATATATATATATATATATATATATATATATATATATATATATATATATATATATATATATATATATATATATATATATATATATATATATATATATATATAATATATTATAATATAAATAGAAGCTCTAATACATCATTTTAAAAACTATTAGAATTGTTTCTTTCTGTAAAATAAAGATTTTAATCTACTGATAAAGTGACAAATAATTGTTCAAGAAAAAGCAAAATATTTAGAAGTCTTCCCTGCAAAATTTGAAACGCAAGATTTTAAAGGTAATTCATTATTTTATTAATATCTACAATTAGTTAATCGGAGTAAGAGGATTAAAACACCTCACGAAAGTACATGGTTTCCCCTCATTCAACAAATTTCCCCTCACCCCCTAAAAACACCTCACGAACGTACGTGGTTTCCCCTCCCTTGGCACTGGTACTCCCCTCAGATGGCACTGGCACTTGGCACTGGCACTGTTTGGCACCCTCCAATATTCCCCACTCAGTTTGTTTGATTTTAAATTTAAATGTTGATGTAAAATTTAAATAGTTTAAATGTCGGTGACACTTTTCCACATTTTTTTTGAGAGATAATTAATTATTTTTCGATATGCTTACAGTGTAATTTTACGTAAATGTGGACATTATTTTTCACATAATCTGCTTATCTTTCTATCATCATCACTGGTATCTTGAATCATCATCATCCGCAACAATTTCATATGATTCACGTCAAGTTACAACGCTATCATTGTCATATCGTAAATAAATAGCCAATATATTGGTAAAAAATCAAACTCCAAATTTAACAGTATTGAGTTCAATCCACGGTTTGAAATCAATGCCGGTAAGCACAGGACTTTGACGGCTTATCTAAATAAGATTAAAATTATCAATTTAAGCAAAGTTTTATCTTTCAATTACATTTTTTTCAGCTCTGTTTTAAATTATTATTTTGTACTTTTTCTTAACTTATACTTTTATGCACTCATCTCTTTTCTATTTTATTTTTCATGTATGTATTTTACATTTTCATATAAATATTATTTTTATTTTATTGCTTCTCAATTTACATTTTATTCTTATTTTCTCTTTTCTTTTTAAGGTGTAACTTTTAAATTATTTTTCTTTTTCATTAAACATTTTTTTTTACTCTGAAATTCATTTTTTTTTTATGTTAAAATTTTAATATTTTATTTTAGAATTTTATTCTTTATTAGTTTCAATGTTCTATTTTTAATGGGTTTTTTTTCATCTAAAACCCATAAAACACAAACTGGCACATATAACACACTGAAGTATAACAGTAACATAATTCCTATGAGGGGTATCGAAACACAATATGGTATAATCGTATATATAAAACAGCAATCCTTGTCATTCAAAATTAAAGCAAGACTTTTTACATTAAATATATTTAATAATCATATTTAAAAAATCTTTATTTAAAATAACTTCATAAAATATCAGTTCTCAAATAAATTAATCTTTAAGAACAATTGTAGTAGTGTCGAGACTGTATAAAATAAGATACCATGATATAAGAAGGGTGCTGGGAGTGGAAAACATAATGACACTCATAGAGAAGGTACAACTACTATAGTTTGAAAATTGGAAAAGAATGAACGATATAGGATATGTGAAGAGGTTCCGTAAGTAGACACCGGTGACAGAAAGAGGAGTGGTCAGACCGAGAATCAAGTGGAGAGATAATGTCAAAGTAGCGGTCGAGGGTAGGGGAGGGAGTGGGGGAGAGTAGGATGCATGAAGATCGACAGCAGTTGAGGAGACCAGGATATATGAAGATCGATGGCTGTGGAGGAGTCTCATTTGGATGTCTGACAAGTATTTGCACTTACAGGAGACTGGTGAAAAAGGTGAGAAAAGCAAAATGCTGCTACATGGGACAATTTACATTAATTAATTTTTTTCGATTAATTTTGAAATTTCCAATTTCTTCTTAATTTTATTTTTTTCATTCAGAATGGTCTATGTTAAGGAGTTAAAATTTTACTCTCTGTTAGGTTGAGTTACTAAACATGCATCAAATGTATTTAATTACAGATCCAGAGACTACGAAAAGCAAGTGTGTGATATAAA
>SEYY01002382.1:2500-17258 GCA_009176605.1 Armadillidium nasatum
CTTTGAGAAATGCCTCCCGTTTACAGCTTAAAGAGAAGATAAGAAATTTCATACAATCTTCTAGTTATTATTTGAGTGAAGAAGACGAACGAATAATAAAGTGGAACAAGGACCAACTGAACACTAGAACAAGGAATCAGAGCTTGAAGAGAGAAAATGAGGCCAACCTTCCATATGCTGTCTTAAGCGCCCCAGCACACTATGAAGGTAAGTTCTTTGGGATTATTTACAAACCTTGTGGCCATGAATTCATAGTCACAAGTAACGAACTTGAGTATAGGAAAGCTATGGGATGTAAGATTTGTAAAAAATAGCATGTTCATTAGTTATTTCTAATAATATATTGGAAATAGCAGTAGTAGCAATGTTTTATTATATATTATAGCATTGCAATCACTGAAATTGTGATGCTAAAATATAAATTAGTGATATTATTGACAAATACTTCTTGGGTATGAATAATTATTTTTTGCATGTCCAATGTTTCTGACGAGCCAATTTGCAATCGGCGAATTGCTTTTGCATGATAGATTATTTGACTAGTAATTTGTAAACACTACTGATAACAAATTTCCTTACCAAACGTGTAAATATGATGTCATAAATTAAAATTCTAATTATCAAATGGTTAATTTTAGAAAAATTAATAAAAATAATAATCTTCATTGTACTGTATATTTACAGGAAAAGTTTCATAGAAGAGAGAGAGAATATTTAGCACAACTCACAGATGAAATACGTTTGGCCAAAAAATTTTTGTTTTGAAAACGACTATAATTAATGAAGGCTTCGCTGGAAAGAATAATAAGGGCACACAAATAATTAGACAACATTTATCAATTTCAAAAGAAGAGAAACGAAAATTAAGACATTATTTTTTTGTTATATTATTATTATTATTATTATTTTTTATTATTATTATTAATAATGTTATTATTGTTATTATCATTGTTATTATCATCATTATTATTATTATTATTATTATTATTATTTAAAATAACTATTTCTGTTTTCATATATTAAGCTTGAATTCAATAGAATAACAAAGAAATAAATGCAGGTTACTTAAAAAAAAAAGAGAGGTCATTAAGAGTAATAACGAAAATGGTCATTCGGACACAGATTAAGAAAGGAGGTTCTATTTACTCGTAGGATATCATTAAGGTATATCATTTATCAAGGGAGGCGAAGTTTTATAAATATTTAAGTTTATATATATATATATATATATATATATATATATATATATATATATATATATATATATATATATATATATATATATATATATATATATATATATATAAAGAGAGGTCATCAAGAGAAATTGATATAATTCAGTATCTATCCTTCTCTCTGTTTCATTTGTGATATCAACGGAAAGCTTATAGAACGATCTTTCTTTTGGTATAAAAATAAAATAAAATAAACTAGGATTAAAAAGTTATTAGTAATGGTCATTCGGACAAAGATTAAGGAAAGGAGGTTCTATTTACTCGTAGGATATCATTAAGGTATATCATTTATCAAGGGAGGCGAAGTTTTATAAATATTTAAGTTTATATATATATATATATATATATATATATATATATATATATATATATATATATATATATATATATATATATATATATATATATATATATATATATATATATATATATATATATATATATATATATATATATATATATATATATATATATATATATATATATATATATATATATATATATATATATATATATATATATATATATATATATATATATATATATATATATATATATATATATATATATATATATATATATATATATATATATATATATATATATATATATATATATATATATATATATATATATATATATATATATACATTCGACACAATTTTCCACACAACTATGATATCTTCTTTGAAATCACAGAAGTCGAACCTTCATCTCTCCTTAATTTTCTTTTTTTTCCTGTTCTCGTGATCTTTCTTATAAAGATCACATTATTTTTCTTTCTAAACAAGCTTCTAAAATGTTTGGTGTTTTTAGGGGCCTACAGTATTTCTACACTCCATCCCAGTTGCTTGCTCTATATAGGAGTGTTATTCACCGTTATATGGAGTACGCATCACACATTTGGAATGGTTCCACTAATATAGCTCTAAAAAATATGGAGTCTATTGCTTTTCGCCTTATCAATTCTCCTGCTCTCACGAATTCTCTTCAGTCATTTTCTGCCCCTCGAAAATTACTATTACAACGGACACTGCTCTACTGAACTGTCTCTTTGCATATCTTCTCCATTAAGCATAGCTCGTGAGACTCGTCTTTCTAAACAGTCTCCTTATTTCTGTATCCATCTTTCTGACCCCAGACTTAACCTCTGTTCTCAGTCTTAAATGTACTCTACTGTTAAAGTCTGGAACACGCTTCCTTCATCTATTTTCCCAACTTCCTATGAATAATACACCTTCAAACACCGTGTATAAGGTCATGTTGGCCTTTAATTCGACCAGGTTCTCGACTTTCCCACTTACTCTGCTGGAATTTTAGTAGACTTCTGGCCTTTGCGTAATAGAATATATATATATATATATATATATATATATATATATATATATATATATATATATATATATATATATATATATATATATATATATATATATATATATAGGTGGGGGGTGGGCAAAGGCTAGATAATTGCCAATTTCCACCAGAGTTTGGGAGAAAGTAGGAAATTTGGACAATATTGACCGATATGTCCATACGTACGTCGTTTAATAGGAAGAAACTTAAAGGAATTTTGGAAAGCAGATAAGGAAGTATGTATTAGACTTTACCAGTAGAGTAAATGTAAGATTGAGCATAGAAGTTAAATCTGGGGTTGGAGAATTGGACAGAGAAAGGAAGAGACTGTGTAGAAAGTCAGGTCGCCCGAACCCTTCTCAATGCAGAAGGTTTGAGACTTGGGAGTTCAGAAGAGCAATGTCCCTTGTAATAGCGATAATAGAGAGAGAGAGAGAGAGAGAGAGTGACACAACAATAAGATGAGTAGAAGGAGATTGAAAAGAGTTTGTAAGAGAAACGTTTATAAGACTAAAAGCTCTAGTCACCACTTTTTCGATGAGAGCTGTATTTGTGAAACCACCCCAGATTTGCGAGACATACTCCATACAGGGGCGAACAACATCCCTATAAAGAGCAAGCAACTGGGGTGGCGTAAAAAAATCAGGAAGGCGCATCAGAATACCCAATCTCTTAGAAGCTTGTTCAGAAAGAGAAGTAATGTGATCCTTACAGAAAAATCACGAGAAAAAGAAACACCGAGAATATTGAGGAAAGATGGAGGTTTGAGTCGAGTGTATACGAAGATGTCACACTTGTGCGGAAGCTTGTGTAGTGTAGAAAGATGGAGGAATTGAGTTTTTGAAGCATTGAAAACGACTATGTTTTCTCTGCCCAATTTGAAATACGAAGGAGATCAGAGGTCTGAGCCTACTATCAATTTGCATAAACGAAAAAAGTGCCTTGGAAACATCACATCACAATCGTTGGCTAGGGCGGCCTCAAAGAAGATGGGAGTTTTCTTTATACTGAGAGAATTATTTTCTTCTTCGCTGTTACTCCAATTATACAAGGGCCTCATCCACCCTTGTATGGAGTACTGCTCTCATATCTGGAATGGCTCAGCTTTCACCCGTTTGTTCAACTCTTTCTAAATCACTTGACCCTTTATCTTTGCGACGTGACGTTGGTGCCTTTTCTCTTTTCGATATGTACTACAGCGGCAAATGCTCGAGGGAACCGTCCACTTGTATACCTATACCTTTACAGCGTGCTCGTAGAATAAAGGGTGCATTGTCTGCATCAAAATATTTTGAGGACTTAGGCAACTCTAGGTTTGTCCGCTGTGGTTCTTACTCCTTTCCTAACACCTGATTTGTAAAAATCTCCCCAATCTTCTGTGTTTCCTGAAGAATTTGAACTCAATTTTTTCAAAGTCCTGCTCTGTGCTCACCTAAAAATGTGCGTCAAGTGGGACCTATAGTTAATTTTTTTTTTTTTTTTTTTATTTTTTTTATTTGCTTTGTTTTTTTTTTTTTTTTTTGTTAATAGCGCTTTCCCCATGTTAGAGGGTGGTGTGTTATATATATATATATATATATATATATATATATATATATATATATATATATATATATATATATATATATATATATATATATATATATATATATATATGGTCAACTCAGAGTCTAAGTCGATCAATGATTTCAGAGAACAAATCAAATAGCTAATGAAATTTAAAGTTTAGCAACTTTATCTACTCAATGCAAAATTTAACTTAGGATCCCCTCCCCTACAAAAAAAAAAAGGTTTATAACAAATATACTGCAGTTAAAAATTAACTTAAACTTACTGGAATCTCCTTATGTTGCCGACCTTTTTAGATTGCTATTTGTTAGCGTTGAAGAATAGAGATATGTACCTCTTTTCATTAGGAAAGATACATTACAAAACTTCAATACAACTACTAGAATTATATGAATAATAACGTTAATATTAATGTCATATAATTTGAATTATTCGATTTCACAACAAAATGAAATTGAAATGAACTGAACTGAACAAAGAATATAATCAGCATTCTAACTCTCATTTCATCTATTTATGTGTATTCCTAAATAAATAAAATAAATAAATATATATATATATATATATATATATATATATATATATATATATATATATATATATATATATATATATATATATATATATATATATATATAAGAATTCTAGAAAACAATAATAAAATAATAAAATTAATAATAAATAAATAATAATATCAATTATAATAATAATAATAATAATAATAATAATAATAATAATAATAATAATAATAATAATAATAATAATAATAAATTCCATTTCATAGTTCAATTCAAAAATATTTTTTCAATTTCTTTTCAAGTGTGCCCTTGAAACAATCTACTTTGAGATGAAAGATACCAGATGTTCGCAGCAAACTGAATTGAAATCTCTTTTTTGGAGATAAAAAAAAAAAAAAAAAAAAAAAAAAAAAAAATTAACCTCTCTAATTATATATATATATATATATATATATATATATATATATATATATATATATATATATATATATATATATATATATATATATATATATATAGCTGAGCGGAAAACGGTTAATCTTAATCTTTTATTGTGTCGCAATAGGGTGATTAAGCCTTCGGTAGAGTTTGTGCTAAGTTTTGATTTCTAAACTGATCTCTTTCAGTATCTATCCTTCTCTCTGTTTCATTTGTGATATCAACGGAAAGCTTATAGAACGATCTTTCTTTTGGTATAAAAATAAAATAAAATAAACTAGGATTAAAAAGTTATTAGTAACTTAAACGCTACTCAAGGTAACATTTATCTCAAAAATTCTCCTAAATCATATCGTATATTCTCTCAGTGTGCCATTTTGATATACTTTTTTTTAAGAAAATAAGCTCCAAGTTTTCCCTTGTATATTGGTATATATATTTATTCAAATATTTAATTTAATTACATAATAATAAGGGTTATCTTCATGTATTGAAGCACAAATCTATAGGCCTCCACCGAAAATCTCAAATGAATTAGCTTTCCGTCAACGGTAAAGCTATTTAAGTTCCGGGAGCTTGTTTTTGGTATTTAGTCTTTACCTGTTCTTGAGGAGAGAGGTCGCGCTACTCTGCACGTTTGATATAATTCCGAAAATAAAACTTGTCATTTCAAATTTTGTTTTGCTTATTCTCATTCCGTATTTTATTTTCAGAAATCTTTGAACGCTACTCCGGAAAGCTAAATTTAATTAGGATGCCGGACTTGAGAAGGAAAGCTTTGAGAAATGCCTCCCGTTTACAGCTTAAAGAGAAGATAAGAAATTTCATACAATCTTCTAGTTATTATTTGAGTGAAGAAGACGAACGAATAATAAAGTGGAACAAGGACCAACTGAACACTAGAACAAGGAATCAGAGCTTGAAGAGAGAAAATGAGGCCAACCTTCCATATGCTGTCTTAAGCGCCCCAGCACACTATGAAGGTAAGTTCTTTGGGATTATTTACAAACCTTGTGGCCATGAATTCATAGTCACAAGTAACGAACTTGAGTATAGGAAAGCTATGGGATGTAAGATTTGTAAAAAATAGCATGTTCATTAGTTATTTCTAATAATATATTGGAAATAGCAGTAGTAGCAATGTTTTATTATATATTATAGCATTGCAATCACTGAAATTGTGATGCTAAAATATAAATTAGTGATATTATTGACAAATACTTCTTGGGTATGAATAATTATTTTTTGCATGTCCAATGTTTCTGACGAGCCAATTTGCAATCGGCGAATTGCTTTTGCATGATAGATTATTTGACTAGTAATTTGTAAACACTACTGATAACAAATTTCCTTACCAAACGTGTAAATATGATGTCATAAATTAAAATTCTAATTATCAAATGGTTAATTTTAGAAAAATTAATAAAAATAATAATCTTCATTGTACTGTATATTTACAGGAAAAGTTTCATAGAAGAGAGAGAGAATATTTAGCACAACTCACAGATGAAATACGTTTGGCCAAAAAATTTTTGTTTTGAAAACGACTATAATTAATGAAGGCTTCGCTGGAAAGAATAATAAGGGCACACAAATAATTAGACAACATTTATCAATTTCAAAAGAAGAGAAACGAAAATTAAGACATTATTTTTGTTATATTATTATTATTATTATTATTTTTATTATTATTATTAATAATGTTATTATTGTTATTATCATTGTTATTATCATCATTATTATTATTATTATTATTATTATTATTATTTAAAATAACTATTTCTGTTTTCATATATTAAGCTTGAATTCAATAGAATAACAAAGAAATAAATGCAGGTTACTTAAAAAAAAAAGAGAGGTCATTAAGAGTAATAACGAAAATGGTCATTCGGACACAGATTAAGAAAGGAGGTTCTATTTACTCGTAGGATATCATTAAGGTATATCATTTATCAAGGGAGGCGAAGTTTTATAAATATTTAAGTTATATATATATATATATATATATATATATATATATATATATATATATATATATATATATATATATATATATATATATATATATATATATATATATATATATATATATATAAAAGAGAGGTCATCAAGAGAAATTGATATAATTCAGTATCTATCCTTCTCTCTGTTTCATTTGTGATATCAACGGAAAGCTTATAGAACGATCTTTCTTTTGGTATAAAAATAAAATAAAATAAACTAGGATTAAAAAGTTATTAGTAATGGTCATTCGGACAAAGATTAGGAAAGGAGGTTCTATTTACTCGTAGGATATCATTAAGGTATATCATTTATCAAGGGAGGCGAAGTTTTATAAATATTTAAGTTTATATATATATATATATATATATATATATATATATATATATATATATATATATATATATATATATATATATATATATATATATATATATATATATATATATATATATATATATATATATATATATATATATATATATATATATATATATATATATATATATATATATATATATATATATATATATATATATATATATATATATATATATATATATATATATATATATATATATATATATATATATATATATATATATATATATATATATATATATATATATATATATATATATATATATATATATATATATATATATATATATATATATATATATACGACACAATTTTCCACACAACTATGATATCTTCTTTGAAATCACAGAAGTCGAACCTTCATCTCTCCTTAATTTTCTTTTTTTTCCTGTTCTCGTGATCTTTCTTATAAAGATCACATTATTTTTCTTTCTAAACAAGCTTCTAAAATGTTTGGTGTTTTTAGGGGCCTACAGTATTTCTACACTCCATCCCAGTTGCTTGCTCTATATAGGAGTGTTATTCACCGTTATATGGAGTACGCATCACACATTTGGAATGGTTCCACTAATATAGCTCTAAAAAATATGGAGTCTATTGCTTTTCGCCTTATCAATTCTCCTGCTCTCACGAATTCTCTTCAGTCATTTTCTGCCCCTCGAAAATTACTATTACAACGGACACTGCTCTACTGAACTGTCTCTTTGCATATCTTCTCCATTAAGCATAGCTCGTGAGACTCGTCTTTCTAAACAGTCTCCTTATTTCTGTATCCATCTTTCTGACCCCAGACTTAACCTCTGTTCTCAGTCTTAAATGTACTCTACTGTTAAAGTCTGGAACACGCTTCCTTCATCTATTTTCCCAACTTCCTATGAATAATACACCTTCAAACACCGTGTATAAGGTCATGTTGGCCTTTAATTCGACCAGGTTCTCGACTTTCCCACTTACTCTGCTGGAATTTTAGTAGACTTCTGGCCTTTGCGTAATAGAATATATATATATATATATATATATATATATATATATATATATATATATATATATATATATATATATATATATATATATATATATATATATATGGTGGGCAAAGGCTAGATAATTGCCAATTTCCACCAGAGTTTGGGAGAAAGTAGGAAATTTGGACAATATTGACCGATATGTCCATACGTACGTCGTTTAATAGGAAGAAACTTAAAGGAATTTTGGAAAGCAGATAAGGAAGTATGTATTAGACTTTACCAGTAGAGTAAATGTAAGATTGAGCATAGAAGTTAAATCTGGGGTTGGAGAATTGGACAGAGAAAGGAAGAGACTGTGTAGAAAGTCAGGTCGCCCGAACCCTTCTCAATGCAGAAGGTTTGAGACTTGGGAGTTCAGAAGAGCAATGTCCCTTGTAATAGCGATAATAGAGAGAGAGAGAGAGAGAGAGAGTGACACAACAATAAGATGAGTAGAAGGAGATTGAAAAGAGTTTGTAAGAGAAACGTTTATAAGACTAAAAGCTCTAGTCACCACTTTTTCGATGAGAGCTGTATTTGTGAAACCACCCCAGATTTGCGAGACATACTCCATACAGGGGCGAACAACATCCCTATAAAGAGCAAGCAACTGGGGTGGCGTAAAAAAATCAGGAAGGCGCATCAGAATACCCAATCTCTTAGAAGCTTGTTCAGAAAGAGAAGTAATGTGATCCTTACAGAAAAATCACGAGAAAAAGAAACACCGAGAATATTGAGGAAAGATGGAGGTTTGAGTCGAGTGTATACGAAGATGTCACACTTGTGCGGAAGCTTGTGTAGTGTAGAAAGATGGAGGAATTGAGTTTTTTGAAGCATTGAAAACGACTATGTTTTCTCTGCCCAATTTGAAATACGAAGGAGATCAGAGGTCTGAGCCTACTATCAATTTGCATAAACGAAAAAAGTGCCTTGGAAACATCACATCACAATCGTTGGCTAGGGCGGCCTCAAAGAAGATGGGAGTTTTCTTTATACTGAGAGAATTATTTTCTTCTTCGCTGTTACTCCAATTATACAAGGGCCTCATCCACCCTTGTATGGAGTACTGCTCTCATATCTGGAATGGCTCAGCTTTCACCCGTTTGTTCAACTCTTTCTAAATCACTTGACCCTTTATCTTTGCGACGTGACGTTGGTGCCTTTTCTCTTTTCGATATGTACTACAGCGGCAAATGCTCGAGGGAACCGTCCACTTGTATACCTATACCTTTACAGCGTGCTCGTAGAATAAAGGGTGCATTGTCTGCATCAAAATATTTTGAGGACTTAGGCAACTCTAGGTTTGTCCGCTGTGGTTCTTACTCCTTTCCTAACACCTGATTTGTAAAAATCTCCCCAATCTTCTGTGTTTCCTGAAGAATTTGAACTCAATTTTTTCAAAGTCCTGCTCTGTGCTCACCTAAAAATGTGCGTCAAGTGGGACCTATAGTTAATTTTTTTTTTTTTATTTTATTTTATTTTATTTGCTTTGTTTTGTTTTTTGTATTTTTTTGTTAATAGCGCTTTCCCCATTTTAGATATATTTTATGGTATATATATATATATATATATATATATATATATATATATATATATATATATATATATATATATATATATATATATATATATATATATATATATATATATATATATATATATATATATATACTAGAGTCTAAGTCGATCAATGATTTCAGAGAACAAATCAAATAGCTAATGAAATTTAAAGTTTAGCAACTTTATCTACTCAATGCAAAATTTAACTTAGGATCCCCTCCCCTACAAAAAAAAAAGTTTTTATAACAAATATACTGCAGTTAAAAATTAACTTAAACTTACTGGAATCTCCTTATGTTGCCGACCTTTTTAGATTGCTATTTGTTAGCGTTGAAGAATAGAGATATGTACCTCTTTTCATTAGGAAAGATACATTACAAAACTTCAATACAACTACTAGAATTATATGAATAATAACGTTAATATTAATGTCATATAATTTGAATTATTCGATTTCACAACAAAATGAAATTGAAATGAACTGAACTGAACAAAGAATATAATCAGCATTCTAACTCTCATTTCATCTATTTATGTGTATTCCTAAATAAATAAAATAAATAAATATATATATATATATATATATATATATATATATATATATATATATATATATATATATATATATATATATATATATATATATATATATATATATATATATATATATATAAATTTTTTTTTTATTATTAATTTAATAATAAATTAATAATAAATAAAAATAATAATATCAATTATAAATAAATAATAATAATAAATAATAATAATAATAATAATAATAATAATAATAATAATAATAATAATAATAAATTCCATTTCATAGTTCAATTCAAAAATATTTTTTTCAATTTCTTTTCAAGTGTGCCCTTGAAACAATCTACTTTGAGATGAAAGATACCAGATGTTCGCAGCAAACTGAATTGAAATCTCTTTTTTGGAGATAAAAAAAAAAAAAAAAAAAAAAAAAAAAAATTAAATTAATATATATATATATATATATATATATATATATATATATATATATATATATATATATATATATATATATATATATATATATATATATATATATATATATATATATATATATATATGCTGAGCGGAAAACGGTTAATCTTAATCTTTTATTGTGTCGCAATAGGGTGATTAAGCCTTCGGTAGAGTTTGTGCTAAGTTTTGATTTCTAAACTGATCTCTTTCAGTATCTATCCTTCTCTCTGTTTCATTTGTGATATCAACGGAAAGCTTATAGAACGATCTTTCTTTTGGTATAAAAAATAAAATAAAATAAACTAGGATTAAAAAGTTATTAGTAACTTAAACGCTACTCAAGGTAACATTTATCTCAAAAATTCTCCTAAATCATATCGTATATTCTCTCAGTGTGCCATTTTGATATACTTTTTTTTAAGAAAATAAGCTCCAAGTTTTCCCTTGTATATTGGTATATATATTTATTCAAATATTTAATTTAATTACATAATAATAAGGGTTATCTTCATGTATTGAAGCACAAATCTATAGGCCTCCACCGAAAATCTCAAATGAATTAGCTTTCCGTCAACGGTAAAGCTATTTAAGTTCCGGGAGCTTGTTTTTGGTATTTAGTCTTTACCTGTTCTTGAGGAGAGAGGTCGCGCTACTCTGCACGTTTGATATAATTCCGAAAATAAAACTTGTCATTTCAAATTTTGTTTTGCTTATTCTCATTCCGTATTTTATTTTCAGAAATCTTTGAACGCTACTCCGGAAAGCTAAATTTAATTAGGATGCCGGACTTGAGAAGGAAAGCTTTGAGAAATGCCTCCCGTTTACAGCTTAAAGAGAAGATAAGAAATTTCATACAATCTTCTAGTTATTATTTGAGTGAAGAAGACGAACGAATAATAAAGTGGAACAAGGACCAACTGAACACTAGAACAAGGAATCAGAGCTTGAAGAGAGAAAATGAGGCCAACCTTCCATATGCTGTCTTAAGCGCCCCAGCACACTATGAAGGTAAGTTCTTTGGGATTATTTACAAACCTTGTGGCCATGAATTCATAGTCACAAGTAACGAACTTGAGTATAGGAAAGCTATGGGATGTAAGATTTGTAAAAAATAGCATGTTCATTAGTTATTTCTAATAATATATTGGAAATAGCAGTAGTAGCAATGTTTTATTATATATTATAGCATTGCAATCACTGAAATTGTGA
This sequence comes from Armadillidium nasatum, assembly GCA_009176605.1. Classification (NCBI taxonomy): domain Eukaryota; kingdom Metazoa; phylum Arthropoda; class Malacostraca; order Isopoda; family Armadillidiidae; genus Armadillidium; species Armadillidium nasatum. The sequence goes on from SEYY01002382.1 coordinate 14,765, forward strand.
TGCTAAAATATAAATTAGTGATATTATTGACAAATACTTCTTGGGTATGAATAATTATTTTTTGCATGTCCAATGTTTCTGACGAGCCAATTTGCAATCGGCGAATTGCTTTTGCATGATAGATTATTTGACTAGTAATTTGTAAACACTACTGATAACAAATTTCCTTACCAAACGTGTAAATATGATGTCATAAATTAAAATTCTAATTATCAAATGGTTAATTTTAGAAAAATTAATAAAAATAATAATCTTCATTGTACTGTATATTTACAGGAAAAGTTTCATAGAAGAGAGAGAGAATATTTAGCACAACTCACAGATGAAATACGTTTGGCCAAAAAATTTTTGTTTTGAAAACGACTATAATTAATGAAGGCTTCGCTGGAAAGAATAATAAGGGCACACAAATAATTAGACAACATTTATCAATTTCAAAAGAAGAGAAACGAAAATTAAGACATTATTTTTGTTATATTATTATTATTATTATTATTTTTATTATTATTATTAATAATGTTATTATTGTTATTATCATTGTTATTATCATCATTATTATTATTATTATTATTATTATTATTTAAAATAACTATTTCTGTTTTCATATATTAAGCTTGAATTCAATAGAATAACAAAGAAATAAATGCAGGTTACTTAAAAAAAAAAGAGAGGTCATTAAGAGTAATAACGAAAATGGTCATTCGGACACAGATTAAGAAAGGAGGTTCTATTTACTCGTAGGATATCATTAAGGTATATCATTTATCAAGGGAGGCGAAGTTTTATAAATATTTAAGTTTATATATATATATATATATATATATATATATATATATATATATATATATATATATATATATATATATATATATATATATATATATATATATATATATATATATATATATATATAAAAGAGAGGTCATCAAGAGAAATTGATATAATTCAGTATCTATCCTTCTCTCTGTTTCATTTGTGATATCAACGGAAAGCTTATAGAACGATCTTTCTTTTGGTATAAAAATAAAATAAAATAAACTAGGATTAAAAAGTTATTAGTAATGGTCATTCGGACACAGATTAAGAAAGGAGGTTCTATTTACTCGTAGGATATCATTAAGGTATATCATTTATCAAAGGAGGCGAAGTTTTATAAATATTTAAGTTTATATATATATATATATATATATATATATATATATATATATATATATATATATATATATATATATATATATATATATATATATATATATATATATATATATATATATATATATATATATATATATATATATATATATATATATATATATATATATATATATATATATATATATATATATATATATATATATATATATATATATATATATATATATATATATATATATATATATATATATATATATATATATATATATATATATATATATATATATATATATATATATATATATCATTCGACACAATTTTCCACACAACTATGATATCTTCTTTGAAATCACAGAAGTCGAACCTTCATCTCTCCTTAATTTTCTTTTTTTTCCTGTTCTCGTGATCTTTCTTATAAAGATCACATTATTTTTCTTTCTAAACAAGCTTCTAAAATGTTTGGTGTTTTTAGGGGCCTACAGTATTTCTACACTCCATCCCAGTTGCTTGCTCTATATAGGAGTGTTATTCACCGTTATATGGAGTACGCATCACACATTTGGAATGGTTCCACTAATATAGCTCTAAAAAATATGGAGTCTATTGCTTTTCGCCTTATCAATTCTCCTGCTCTCACGAATTCTCTTCAGTCATTTTCTGCCCCTCGAAAATTACTATTACAACGGACACTGCTCTACTGAACTGTCTCTTTGCATATCTTCTCCATTAAGCATAGCTCGTGAGACTCGTCTTTCTAAACAGTCTCCTTATTTCTGTATCCATCTTTCTGACCCCAGACTTAACCTCTGTTCTCAGTCTTAAATGTACTCTACTGTTAAAGTCTGGAACACGCTTCCTTCATCTATTTTCCCAACTTCCTATGAATAATACACCTTCAAACACCGTGTATAAGGTCATGTTGGCCTTTAATTCGACCAAAAAAAAAAAAAAAAAATTCTGACTTTTTTTTTTTTAGTAGACTTATATATATTATATATATATATATATATATATATATATATATATATATATATATATATATATATATATATATATATATATATATATATATATATATATATATATATATATATATATATATATATATATATATATATATATATATATATATATATATATATATGCAGAGCGGAAAACGGTTAATCTTAATCTTTTATTGTGTCGCAATAGGGTGATTAAGCCTTCGGTAGAGTTTGTGCTAAGTTTTGATTTCTAAACTGATCTTTTCGTATCTATCCTTCTCTCTGTTTCATTTGTGATATCAACGGAAAGCTTATAGAACGATCTTTCTTTTGGTATAAAAATAAAATAAAATAAA
>SEYY01002383.1:0-5000 GCA_009176605.1 Armadillidium nasatum
GGTTTCTTGGTAGAAGAAATAATTATGCATTTCTCAGAGTATCATTTATGGACCTATACAAATTTTATTCCGGGATAATAGGGATATTCAAATTTAATTTAAACTAGTGACCAATTCATGTGTTTGTTACTTTAACATTATATAGGTGTCTGATCCTGAAGAACTATCCTCTGACTTAAATGGAAATGCAGGACACAAGCCAATTTCAAGGAAAATGAAGCTTGATGATGGGGTAGATACAGAGGATTCATTTGCAGTAGCAACATCATCAGCAGCAATGCCAAAATTTGAGGTGATCGTAACTAACGTGTTATATATATATATATATATATATATATATATATATATATATATATATATATATATATATATATATATATATATATATATATATATATATATATATATATATATATATATATATATATATATATAGATATATGCAATTGAGGATTTTATTTAAAAGTTTTTAAATAATGAACTTTGCATAATATAGATATTAAAGAAATTTTGAAAAGAGCATCAAAAGGACAAATCATGTTAAGAAATTATGAACTATATGGGAAACTTGAGAAAGTTCACAGAGATGATATAGTTCAAATTTTAGTTGATCATTGCATTGAACAGGAGCATTTTATTATGGAGTAAATTTTTAAATTAAATACTGTTAACAGGATAAAGTGTTGGTATTCTTTGAATATATATTTAAAATTAATAAAATTAATTTCTGAGATAATACATTAAATGTTTTAGAACTGAAATGCAAATATCTGCATGCCACACTTTTAATAATAATTAATTAAAATATTTGTCAGTTTTTAAATATTTTATGTTCTATGCGGTGAGCCTCTACATTGAAACTATAGGTAGTATTGTTAGTGATTTATACTTGTTGCTGGAATAGAATTCATTTGTAACAGGATAAAGTTTCTTCTTTCATATTCTATATTTCCAATCACATGAGTCTTGCAAAAACACTTTTTCAAAGTCAAATAGCTTTGGCCTTTTTTTTTTTTTTTTTTTTTTTTTTTTGGGGGGGGGGTTATATATATATATATATATATATATATATATATATATATATATATATATATATATATATATATATATATATATATATATATATATATATATATATATATATATATATATATATATCACAGATCTGTAAACAAGATAATGCAATTTTATGATTATCTTATTCCTAAATTATTTCCAAAGGAGGATTCGAATACCTACTTCATTCCACCTCAAACGGACGGCATACAACAGAAAAGAACCTAAGGAAAGTTCATTGAAAGGTACCGGAATATCAGACAAAAGTTTTGAAAACTTGGATTATATTCAAAACAAAATTTTAAAAGTGGAACTAAAAAATCTGTTAACAGTATCACATTGAATGAAGGTATTATATGTATTTTTTTTTTATTTGTTTTATTAAATAACCTACGAATTTTTTTTTAATTTAAATAATTATGTATTTTAAAGTTAGGTAATAAATAAAAATCTATTAGATTATTGAATGAAAAATTGTCTTAAAATAATAAGATAATTTGGCAAACTTTTCAGGTGACTATTTGTCAGAGGAAGAATATTTTGAAAAGCAGCAATGGCAGAAATTTAATAGACAACCTTGGGGACTAGTTGAACAAATATGGAAGGAAACTTCTGCTAACAGAATATTAGTTATTCACCATAACTAATAAGTACCATAAGCAGTACTTTGCTTGATTGACCAATATTGGAGCATGCAAATGGATACATTCTGGTGAATATATATATATATATATATATATATATATATATATATATATATATATATATATATATATATATATATATATATATATATATATATATATATATATATATATATATATATATATATATATATGTATATATAGGCATGTCTTCTTAAAGTGGAAGAATTATACTATTCTATTTTTTTGTTTAATTAGGTAAACATTGATTTTACGACTGTTCGGCACTTCTGCTAAATTTTATCTCAAGTGGAATTTGAACAAAGAAAGTATTAAACATTTGATGATGGAGAGAATCAAAGATAAAACATGTTTTAAAAAGTGTTTATCCGGAAAATTCAGGAGGTAGCAGTAATTTATGTTTGCTTTCATTTTAATTAAGATTTTTATGAAAATTTACTTATTTGAAAATAGTAATTAATGATAATTATAAGATATTCATGTTTTACTGGAAAATGTTTTTATAAATCACATAGTTTAATGAAAGGCATGACCTCCATTATTATATATTAATGTTGAAATATAATTATGCCTATTATATTACAAAATTTAGTTTTGAGTAAGAGTGTGAAGTGTGTGTGTTTGTGTTAGATATTTTGTTATTAGTCCTTTAATTGTTTCAGACTAGAATCTTTCCAATAAAGTTTGAGGTCGAACTTTTATGATAAATTACAACTCATGAATACGGTTTCTTAGGTTTTAACATCCCTGTTTATTTTCTTAGGAGAAGATGCTGTGCTTTTGTATTTACTACCGTTGCTGCTAAAACCAAAAATAAATTTCGCTTCCATTAAAAAAGAACACATTTTGGAAACCTTACAAACGTGATATGCAAGAGGCTTTTGTGATACATGTTCAGGTAATTTTTATTGAATTATTATTAGATTTTATTATACTTTGCTATTAACTAAATCGTAACAGTAGCAATATCGTCAGGCTTGTCCAGGTACTTTTATCTCTCTTCTTCTCATCTACATAAAAAAAATGGCGTCCGTTAACAGTTCCTCAGTTCCAACTAAAAATTACCTCTCATAAACTTCGTATTCTTCCCCATCACCACTTGGGATTTGTCGGCCACCGGTGATGAGGTTCATGCCGCCGAGGAACTGCTGATGTGTTCTCTTGCCGGTCTTTTTTTATTGATTTATGTAGCGTGCGCGGTCTTCAATCTAATTTCAACTTGTTGAAAACCACCTCTCTTCGTCTAAACCTCCAGTTCTTGTTCTTGATCGAAAGTCAGGTGTCTGAACTTTCTGACAGCAACTCCTATTCTATTCCCTCCTACTATCTCTATCCTCAATTTTCTTAAAAAAGGCGGATGTTGTGCATATGTACGCCACGATGTTGCCGATTCAATCTATATATATATATATATATATATATATATATATATATATATATATATATATATATATATATATATATTATATATATATATATATATATATATATATATATATATATATATATATATATATATATATATATATATATATATATATATATATATATATATATATATATATATATATATATATATATATATTGCTTTCAGTTTTCTTAACTAGGCTTTCTTTCATCCACTAATTGAAAAATGTAATTGCATTTAAAATAATATAATTTTATAGTAGGAATATTTTTTTGAAAGTGTACATTTTTTAGATATTTTTGGCATTTAACATAACATATTTTGGTGGAGTATTTAAGAAATGGGTAAACACTTATTTATATTTACCATACCCGTTGATTATTTACCCTATTTATATAACAAAACGCGATATTGATTTCAGTTCCTTTAATCATCTCCCATTTCTTGATTTTATCCTAAACTTTTTTTTCAGAATCCCGAGGATGTCTGTCACTATATCCAGAAAACAAGAGAAACTTTCCCAAATTTCTTTGAGCATGCAACCATTTGTAATTTTGCAGAGGAAAGACCTTTTGAATATAGCTCAGATTCTTACGTAGTATTGAACGACATTTTATACGGATTTGACTCACCATTAAAGGCAGTTGAAAATTGCTTTAAAGTTTCATGCAAGATATCCATTTGAGTGAAAATGTGGATTTCATTCAAAAATATTTTTGAAATTGAAACTGAGTGGGATAAAACGGTTTTAGGTGTTTGTGAACTAATTTCAGATATTATTTCATACAATATTGATGAAATATCCGATTAGACTTTCAATAAACATAATAATTCTATTTAATATTGAGACAAATTTTAGATATTTTATTTTCAAACTCTCTCCAAAAAGGAATACATATTTTATTGTCAACTATTATTTCAGAACATCATGAATTGTACTTAGTTATTTACTGATTCTAATTTAAAATCAAACATTTTATGATACATTATCATAGGAAGGTTTGTGCATGTGGTGCAATTATTCATTTGTGGTGAATGAAATTTGAATCTAAACGTAGTTAAAATTAATCAGTAATAGTAGCAATTGCAGACGAAATATACTAAAAACAATTGCTACTAAATATCAGTTAAAATTTTCTTACCGTTTAATCTCAAAAAGAGATTTCGATGATAACATTGTATGCGGAAAAAAAATAGATTTAAAAAATATTACTGGCATATCACCTATATGAAAATATAACAAGTTATGGGCAAAGGTTTAACCCATATTGTGTTGTTTTTAATGATATTACGTATAAATCAAATTACTTTTTACTTTCTACTTTTAAAGATATGCCGATATTTTGTCCAATTATTTACATTTTATTTTATGATCTTTCAAATTTAATGTTTTGTGTTAAAGAATGTAGAACACTTTTGAATTTAATTCTCATTATCATGTTCATGAATTTGAAATATCTCAAAACACAAATTTATGCCTATTATGTCTTATCTAACTGTGCTGATTTTAATTCTTACAAGATGAATGTTATGCTTGGTAAACATGTCTTTAATGAAATTTTATTATTTTCATTCATTCATTTTAAAAAAAATTTTGTATATAAAATTTTTTCGTTTTCATTATTTCAAATAAATAATTTTGCAACTATCATGTTTATCTTTTTTTTTTTTTTTTTAACCAATTATAAAGTTTATATAACAAATTTACAGTGTGTTAACAGTGTAAAAAAATTTCTTTGTTTCCAAGCAGTTGCAAAAATATGTTAGTAACAACATGTTTCCGATTAATATTTTATTAAATCTGAAAAGTTAAATGTACAAATATATTAAATCTTTACGGTATAAATAACTTTGCAATAGTTTATAGATTT
>SEYY01002383.1:10000-12500 GCA_009176605.1 Armadillidium nasatum
AGTATTGTTTACATCTCTATCGATTTGAAATGATGTTGAAAATGTATATATATATAAATATTTTTCTGTTAAATTTTTCTAATCACGGAAATATAACTTTAAAAAAAAAAAATCTGATATTATTTTTTTTCCTTTTTTTTTTTTCTTTCTTCCGAAAGTTTCCATTTGGTATTTTTTTTTTTGGTGCTGCTTATTACAAACACACACCCCTCCCCCCCCCTTGAAAAGCCGCTTCAATTTTTGATGGTGTTTCTTTTTTTTTCCTACTGAGGGAGCGCTTTCAAGATGGCGTGAACCTCTTCGGCGACGGACATGAGTACGAACTCGAATTGTGATTTCGTTCGTACCATGTTCGGTCTTTGGTCGCGAATGTGTTCGAGTGTTGCTGCGATGTCGATCTCTTTCGCCCCTTTGGACATTCGGTTTAATACCATGTCGATTAAACAGTAAGTTCCTGTTCGACCCACGCCGTCACTGATAAATATATATATATATATATATATATATATATATATATATATATATATATATATATATATATATATATATATATATATATATATATATATATATATATATATATATATATATATATATATATATATATTTATAATTAGGGGTAATATTAATAATTCTAAGTTTAGAAGTTTTATTAACATTTTCTATGTAACAACGAAACAGACGGATGAGTGACAGTGTCCGTGGACCGATACCCAGAGGAGTGAATCAGTGAGATATGTATTTTTTGTTATAGTAATAACTTAATTATTAATTAATTATTTTTTAATTGCAATAAATAATATAATTTTTACCTGCAATGGACGATGATCGGGCAAGATCTTCCTCTGTACGATTTATTCACCTTTCTGAAATAATAATAATAATAATAATAATAATAATAATAATAATAATAATAATAATAATAATAATAATAAATATTTCGTTAACAAAAATAAACTTAATAATAATATTAATAATAATTAATATTAATAATAATAATAATAATTATAATAATAATAATTTTATATTTTTTAGTTATTATTAATGTATGGGAATGAGGGTGGTGGGGGTAGTGGAAGAGAACCCTCACACCCCCAGAGTTTTTTAACTCTTTATAAATATATATGGGCATTATAAACTATAAAGAGTAACTTTAAAACTTATATATATATATATATATATATATATATATATATATATTATATATATATATATATATATATATATATATATATATATATATATATATATATATATATATATATATATATATATATATATATATCAAGTTTAGATTTCAGAAAATATTTCACTTAATCAAACTTACCAAATTCCACAAATATAATAATAATAATAATAATAATAATAATAATAATAATAATAATAATAATAATAATAATAACAATTGAATTTTAATTGATAAGTAAAATTTGTTGATATATGCATAATAAAATTGTAATTAAAAATTAAAATTTTAAATCTTTTAATTATAATTATTTTTATATGAAGAATGAAATGCATAAACCAATAAATTAATAAATAAATAATTAATTTATAAATAAATTAATAAATTTAATAAATCAAGAAAATTGATTAACTGATATAAATTTACTTTGTTAAGTGAAAAAGAAATTAATGAATTATCAAAATAAAAATCTTAATTATTTAATTAAAAATAAATTTATTAAAGAATTTAATTAATTTTTAATAAATTATATAAACTTTAAAAAAAATTAATTTTTTATAAATTATGAATAGCAATTAATTACAAAATATTAATTATTTTAATAAATTAATATTAAAATTTGCCTTAATTTTTTTTTATTAAATTTATATTCTTAAAAATTTTTAAATTTAAATTCAAAATGAAAATTATTATTTTTGTTAATAAATTTACATTTAATTTTGATGTAAATTTAGAAATAAAAGTTTTAAATTAGTAAAATTAATGATTTAATTAAAATGTAAGTTAAATTTAATTCATTTAATTTAAAAAAAATAAATAATGAATTAATTTTAAATTTAAATAAAATTCATAGTATGTTTATGTTAAATATGAAACTTAATATTAAATTTAAATAAAAAAATTTGTAATTTTCTTGCAATTAAATTAAATTATTAACATTAATTTATAAAGTAAGCTAAATTAAATTGAATTTTAAATTAAATTAAATTTGAAAAATTAATTTTTAATTTACATTAAAAAATTAAACAACATTTTATTTATTACAAGAAATTATGAATTAAAAATAAATTTATTAAACAAATATATTATAAATTGTACAAATTTAATTAATAAATATGAAATTTAATAATGCTATTAATTAAAAATTATTTAAATTAAATTATATTAAAATTTAAAGATTTTTCATTTAAATTTAAAATTAAAAATAAATTTTAATTATTGAAATGAAATTTAATTGTAAATTAAAATTAAATTTCAATACAAAAGGTGATATAAGATTAATTACAATTAAATTTAAATTTATAATTCAATTTT
>SEYY01002383.1:32500-37500 GCA_009176605.1 Armadillidium nasatum
AATGGAATCGGAAAGATGAAGACGAGAAGCAACTCTAGATGCAAAGGAAGGAGCAGATTTGAAATGAGTAGAAGAATAGGGGTTGAGTCATCGGCATATAAATGGATAGGGTTATATTAACAACTGAGAAGATCATTAATGAAAAGTAGGAATAGAGTAGGAGACAAGACGGAACCCTGAGGAACATCACTATATATATATATATATATATATATATATATATATATATATATATATATATATATATATATATATATATATATATATATATATATATATATATATATATATATATATATATATATATATATATATATATATATATATATATATACAGTGGAATCCTTGTTAGTCGAACGCCCGTTAACTCGAACTTCTTGTAATTCGAACAAACATTTTGGGCATATTTTGCCTTGTAATTCGACCAATACTTGTAATTCGTAAATCGAACTGGTTAGACACGCGGTTAAAAAAAATTTTCTACAAAAAGGGTAAAGTGAAATGTTTAACTTTATATACGTATACATGTATTTTTCATTATGCTTCAATTTATAATGTTATTTTTACAATACATGTATTTAATTTTAATTTTTGAAATATATTAATATTTACAATAAATTCTTAGTGAATTACAGTGCCTTTCGATATAAAAAAAAATATTTTAAAAATGGTGATTTTGGAGGGTCCAGGAACGGATTAATTGACTTAACATGCATTTCAATATGAAAATCTGCTTTGGAATTCGAACACTTTGTAATTTGAAACGAGTTCCGGAACGGATTAACTTCGAGTTACAAGGTTCCACTATATATATATAATAAAAGAGTAATGGAATTATATATATATATATATATATATATATATATATATATATATATATATATATATATATATATATATATATATATATATATATATATATATATATATATATATATATATAAGTGATAATAATTCCATTACTCTTACAAATAATTAATAATTTAATATTTTCGAAAAATGTATAACTATTTATTTATTTATTTGCTTATTATATCCTAAGCACGTAGTCTTGGGAGTCAATGAGTGAAAAATTTTCGTACACTCCGAACTATTCGCACCTTGCTTCAAAGAAGAGCTACCTACCTCCCTATCTTCTCTCTCCTCTCTCTCTCTCTCTCTCTCTCTCTCTCTCTCTCTCTCTCTCTCTCTCTCTCTCTCTCTCTCTCTCTCTCTCTCTTTGTGGGGCCACTCTCTAATTACACGGATGAATGGCTATTCACTTAATTCGGCGATTTAAATCGCTGAAAGCGTAATGCCAATTCTAATGGTAAACATAAAAGCTGATGGCACCTTTAACATTCTTACATTTACAAATGTGCAAATTCTTTTATATATATATATATATATATATATATATATATATATATATATATATATATATATATATTATATATATATATATATATATATATATATATATATATATATATATATATATATATCAGTTTGCCTATGAACTTTATTTTCCTTGACGATTTCTTTTTGAACCGTCTTCGGCCAGAGGTAACACTCTGTCTTTCCATCCAAGTGCTCAGGGTTCGAATCCGAATACAGTAGACTTTAAAAGCTTATATATATATATATATATATATATATATATATATATATATATATATATATATATATATATATATATATATATATATATATATATATATATATATATATATATATAATAATAATAAATAATTAAAAGCCTTATATATATATACATATATATAATGAAAATAGAACTGTGAGAGTAGTGCATCGTTTTGGCTTCTCAATTGAAGTGAAATTAAATTTTGAACAAAATAACAAAAACAGCGGCAAAAGATTTTATTTATTTTTTTGTTTTTATTATTTTAAATTTTTTTTGTTGGTTTATTCTGTTGTTATTATTATTATTTTGTTTTTTTAATTAAAGCTCATTTTATATGGTTTGGTTAATTTTTTGAGTAATTGTATATATATATATATATATATATATATATATATATATATATATATATATATATATATATATATATATATATATATATATATATATATATATATATATATATATATATATATATATATATAGTTGCATTATTATGATATTTCTTTTTTATGACGTGTTTATATATTAAATTTAAGGTTCTCTTTTTTTTGCTTTAATAAGCAAAATTTGTTAAGGTTAACTTATCAAATATTTTTAAAACCTAATTCTGGTTTGATCTAACCTAACCTAACCTAACCTAAACCTAACCTAAGCTAAACCTAACCTAACCTAACCTGAGCTCCTCTAGAATAATCAGTAGGTTTATTACTATATTTTATGCATTATCAAAAATGTTTAAAAAAAAAAGCATTTAGAACCATATACGAGTATATGGGGGATCATTTGACAACTTTAAACATCAAAATGTGTGTGTGTGTGTGTGTGTGTGTGTGTGTGTGTGTGTGTGTGTGTGTGTGTGTGAGAGAGAAGAGTGTGAGTGTGTGTGTTTACAACCACATCATATTATACCTTTTTTAATCAAAAATTGAAATAATAAAAACAACAACAATAATAATAATAATAATAATAATAATAATAATAATAATAATAATAATAATAATAATAATAATAATAAGGAAGTATTTGTTTCATTTAAAAATAAAAAGATGAAAAAAAAAGTTTCCTTATTGTGTAAAAAACTTATGTTCTTAAGAAAATTGGATTTTCTCCAATAGTTTATAAAGTTTGTGCTTACTATATAATTATTTTTCTAAATTCTGTTTATTTTTATATTTCTCTTTTTTTTTTGTGGGGGTGATTTTTCAGTTAAAGCATGTTTTTATATTAATCTCCTACTTTCATTTTTTTATAGGATTTTTCTCCTAAATCCTATGATTATTAAATTTTTATCATGTCCTTTTTTATATAGGATTTTTCTCCTAAAACGTATGTTTATTTTGGTATTTTTCTCCTATGTCCTTTTTTATAGGATTTTCTCCTAAAACGTATGTTTATTATAGTATTTTTCTCCTATGTTCTTTTTTTTTATAGGATTTTCTCCAAAAACCTATGTTTATTATTACATCTTTCTCCCTAAGTATATTTTTATATGTTTATATAATTTTTCTCCCAAAACATATGTTTATTACACTATTTTTTTCCCGCCCAGAATTCATAAAGAAAAGTGTTTGTAAACATTTTTCCCCAATTTCGTATTAATACATTATATAAAAGTTGAAATTAACTTTAAGATCAAAGAATCAACAAATCACCTTCAATGGAAACAAATTTTTTTTTTCTCCCTCTCGAAAATAAATATGTAAATAAATAAACCCTAATTGCTAATTTTGTCGCTAATTTTTGCTTCGGTGTAAATAGCAACCTAATTAAGGGAATATATACAAAAACACTTCTTTTTTAAAGAGGATAATTAAAAGTTTGGAGCCTAATATATATATATATATATATATATATATATATATATATATATATATATATATATATATATATATATATATATATATATATATATATATATATATATATATATATATATATATATATATATATATATATATATATATACTACGGACTATCACAAATCACAGATTCTTTTAAAAAGTTATTAGAAATATTACTGTCAAGAGTAGCCTCGGAGAAACCTATATAGGAGCTTCCAATAGTGGTCATACCTCCCTCCCCCCTTCCTCTTCAACCCTCCCCTCTCCTCCATCATCATCTGGGAATTGGGTTTTAGCCACATGCAGAGGTTTCGGTTATTTTACCAACATCGTTGCTTGTTATTGTGTTTTAAAATTGATGTCTTCTGAATGTTCTTTAAATTGAACTAAAAGTAAAAGTCTTGATTTAACTCTCCTTGTTCTCGCGCTATTCGCAGCAAGATGCTGCCTTAGGAGATTACCATCGTCTTCAAAACTTCCAGAAACTCGTGAAACTTTTGCATCTTATATTACATCCCGAATCGAGGAAAAATCTATTCTTCGTCATACTAAAAATTTGTTTCACTGTAGAAAGTGTAACAAACTTTCTGCTTCTTCTACTTCAATCTTCTGGCATTCTCCCAAAAATGTTAATACCTAACTTTGTTTCTCTTTCAATCCACTATCCACTCTCCCTCTTGTTTCTTTTTCTGGCCGAATCACTGTTAGTTAATCTTCTGTTAAAGCTGAAATCTTTGCTCAAACCTTTGCCTCTAATTCCACATTAGATGATTTCCGAGCTATTCCTCCTCCTCCACCTCTCCAAGTCTTTTCTGCCTGACATAAATATTTCATTTAAAGATATTATTTCTGCTCTCTCTAGGCTTAACGCTAAGAAGACGTACAATCTCTATGGTATTCCTCCTGTGCTCCTCAAACCTGTGTTTAGGTACACTTTTTGGTTTCTATCTATTAACTTCAGAATGAGCTCATTCAACCTGAACCTAGTAAAGAAGTCCCCTCTCAGTCCTCTAAGTATCGCATATGGGTTTAACTTTCAGTCTTTCTAAAGTTATGGAATTAATCCTAAACATGAAGATTTGATAATTATTTAAATCTTCTAAACCTTCTTATCTGAAATCGCCAGTATGACTTCCGTGTGGGATCCTTTTTTCATTCTCTCTCCGACTCTTGATCTTCTGCTTTTCGGCATTTCGGTGAAAATTTTTTTCTGTGGTGTTAGACACATTGAAAGATTTCTACATAGTCTGGCACAAAGCTTTGATTCCTAATCTTCCCTCTTTCGGTATCCAACTTACTTTCTGTAACATTCTTTTTGATTTCATTTCCGGTCGTTCTATAGACGTTGTTGTAGACGATTACTATTCATCTTTTAAATATATTAAAAATGGTGTTCAACAAGGTACTGTGCTATCACCAACTATTTTTTCTGCTTTTTTATTAGTGATCATCTTATCCGTTATTTCTTCTCCTATTCATTCTTATGCCGACGACTTCACTCGTCATTTCCTCTTTTCACTTTGAAAAAGGATTTA
>SEYY01002384.1:2500-10959 GCA_009176605.1 Armadillidium nasatum
TATATATATATAACATATATATTATATATATATATATATATATATATATATATATATATATATATATATATATATATATATATATATATATATATATATATATATATATATATATATAGTGGCGGCTCGTCATTATGGGCTCCAGGGCTGCAGCCCTCCAAATAAAAATACCAGGCGTAGGATTTTGAAATAAATATGAAATTTTTGTCAGAGAAAAGTGATTTAAATTAATTTTTTAACAACTTAATACATAAAAAGTATAAATCATTAAAGAAATAAAAGTAAATGCATTTTGCAACTGCAAATTTTTGGGTACGATATTATTTTTCAAGCATTGCCATTATATAAAATGGGCTGTAAAATTTCAGTCCTAATAAGACAGATATAGCAACTTTCGAAAAAAACAATGCAAAATTGCTATAGCAGTTTTTATCAAGTATCTAGTTTGTCTTTCTGTCCTTTTAAGTACAGATAAAATGAATATAAACAGACTAAGACAGTTGTTTAAAGTCTCATGTCGAGGGGTTGTGTTTTTAATTGTGGAAGAAAAATTACAAGATTTATATATGGTTTTTTTTTTCTTGTTCGGTATATATATATATATATATATATATATATATATATATATATATATATATATATATATATATATATATATATATATATATATATATATATATATATATATATATATATATATATCATTATGCCAGATGCATTCTACATTTTTAAATATTACAAAAACTACTAAACGTACATTAAAAAGGAAAACATTTTGTAATCCTTGCAGAATTTTAAGTAAGAATAATTGGGAATAAAAAAAAAATCTTATAATAATTTTAATACGTGCGTAATAATTGTTTTTTTATGTTGAAAGACGTACGTTTGGCAGGTCTGTTTTTGTGAGATAAACTTTTCCAATTTTGAAGGAAGGTAAATTTAGCGATTGAGTAAGAATAATGTAAAAAATGTGAAATTTATATAATTTGGTGTAATATGATAGTATGCTTTTAAAACATTATTTATATGAAAGCAATTACAACTCCGATGACGACGTCTGAAGCAGAGAGATGTTTCTCGACTTTGAATAGAATAAAAACTTTTATAATGTGCAACGAGAGATTGAATGTATTAGCGATGTTTTCAATAGAGAGCGAAATGATCTGT
The DNA here is from genome assembly GCA_009176605.1 of Armadillidium nasatum. Lineage (NCBI taxonomy): Eukaryota > Metazoa > Arthropoda > Malacostraca > Isopoda > Armadillidiidae > Armadillidium > Armadillidium nasatum. The sequence continues at coordinate 3,668 of SEYY01002384.1, forward strand.
AAAATTCCAGATTTCAGTAAAAAATAATTGAAAACTTTTCGACATCTAAAATTCGAAGAACTAATCTTATTTTTAAATAAGAATATAAGCAAGTTTTCAAGAATAAATAAGCAAGTTTGAAATTTATATATATATATATATATATATATATATATATTATATATATATATATATATATATATATATATATATATATATATATATATATATATATATATATATATATATATATATTATATATATATATATATATATATATACTTGCAGCCCGTCTTTGCCAAGTTTACACGAGCCGCCACTGTACATATATATATATATATATATATATATATATATATATATATATATATATATATATATATATTATATATATATATATATATATATATATATATATATATATAAATATATATAGTGATTGATAACACTGAAACTAATGACAACCTGTATTATTGCTTGACAAATTAAGAAATATTAATATGCCCTCGTAACTTGTATGTATATGTATAAAGCTATTTGATTGATAACGTTTTATAACATATTTTGATTACATTGGAATTAGTTAATATTAAGATTGACACTTATTTATCTTGGACCTTTACTGGATTTGTTGGTTTGATTAAGTCGTACAAACTGATAACTTACCTAATTCGTAAATATGTACTTTATAAAAATAAAAAAAAACTAGGTATTTTCTTCGACATCTGTAAAGTAACTTGAAGATATTTGGCAAGTTGATTCAATTATGCAGCTTGCAGTTGTAAATAAAAAATATATTCGTTTTATATACCCTTTTTGAAGCACGAACTAAATTGTTTTTTTAGTGTTGCAAAATTATAATTCAAATTTATTAAACCACTCAAAAAATCCTTGCAATTTTCCTCGAAAAAGGAGTATTTATAGATCGGTTTTTAATCCATCTATTTTCAAGTTCAGATAAATATGACAAATATAATTTGAATTTTAACTGATTTGTGACCGAAAAATGATTCCCTTCCCAATTCTGATACTCATCAAAATGTTAATAGAGATTTATAAAAAAAAAATTTTTTTTTTGTATTTCATATGGTATCCTCTTTTCAAAAATTATTCAATTCTTCAAAATAGTATAGAACGATCGATAAGCTCTCTCAATCATTTTTCTGTCTTGTTCATTTTTGGGTTTGTGATGTGAATGTGTTGAAATTACTTCCATTTTCAATTGATCAGGTGTGAACAAGGGTGATTCGCAACGTTTCAATTTATTTTAAGATTTAAAGGTGGTGTCTTCGTTCAGTAGAAGTGGGGCAGGTAGCGTTTCTATTAAACACTGACAATGAGGGGTCATAATATCTATTTTGTCAGTTTCTAAAGTTACCCAGCTTTTAATTCATAAAATATGAGTAAAATTTTCCCCTTTGTAGAAAAAGGACTTAATTTAGTCACAGATGATTATTAGGTCAGAAATCGAGCAAAGGCGTCCTGACTGAAATTAAACATTCCGTTAAATTTTTTTTTTTAATTTACTATGAAGAAATCAGCAAAGTCTTGTAAATCTATTTTACCTTTTTAGAGAACTTCCCCATATGTCAAAAATTTGACTATTTGACTTCGTATATAGAGACTTTCCAAATTCGTCATTTTCCTTTATTGTCAAGATTTCGATTTTCAAGTGAAAATTTTTTAACATTTTTTTTTTCATTCATTCGTTATAAAAATCAGAAGAAAGTAATTCTGCGGAAACTGCAACCAGTATTTCATTAGTTTTTGTGTCTCTATAACTTTCTTTTCAAATACTAATTTTAGTGCCAGAATTTGAGTCAATATCTTTAGAAAAACCTTGTGATTTGTTCAAGTAAAAATTGTGATTTGTTCTAAGTAAAAATTGTGATTTGTTCTTCCAATAAACAATATCACCAAGTTATTCAGCTTGTTCTTCGTTTCATTATTTTACTGGAAAAAAATGAAAATTTCATAGAACTCAATTATCCATTTGCTCCATATGAAATTTTCACAGTAGTTATGGGATTGGGTGAATTATATATCTCTAATTTAACTTTTTTTGTATACTATAGTATACAAAAAGAAACGGTAGATCAAGCTGTACGTTTTTATTTATTTTTTACATTTTTTTTTTTTTTTTTTTTTTTTTTTTTACAAAAAAAAAAAAAAAAAAAAAAAAAAAATAAAAGACATGTAACAAGCGAAACTCTTTTTACTCTGAAAGCTATACGAAGTCTGGGTGACAAGATAAATTGATTATATATATATATATATATATATATATATATATATATATATATATATATATATATATATATATATATATATATATATATATATATATATATATATATATATATATATATATATATATATATATATATATCAGCATAATTTGATTAAATTTTTTTTTTTTTTTTTTTTACAGATTAGTACTTAAGAAAAGAGAAATGCACCGTCATGTAGCAGAGACAGAGGGTTAAGTGAGTTTGAAATAGGACAGTTTTTTAATCTCTAAGCCTTAGACTCGACTCTATCCAAAAGATGTGAAACTGCAGTCCCTCCCCCTCAAATGTGAGAACAGTACTCCATACAAGGCGATTAAGACCCTTATATAATTGGAGAAACTATTCGGAAGAAAGTTCCTGCAATCTGAAGAGTATTGCCAGCATCTTTGAAGCCGCACTAGCACCCATTGTGATATGAGTTTCCAAGAAAGTTTGTTTAGACCAAGAATGCTAATAATGTTTACAGGCAAGACGGGAGAGCCGTCGAAGGAGATAGGAATGTTGGGAGGTGTTTTCGAGAGAGAGAGAGAATGTGAAGAAGTCGAGTTTTTAAAGAGTTGAATTTCACAAGGTTGCTATGACCCCACCGGGAAATCCCGTCCAGTTCGGCAAGAAAGAAATCTGAAAGTTGAAGACGAGAATCAAAAGGAGAAGAATTGAAATGAGTGGAAGAATGGAGTGAAGTCATCGGCATAACAATGAGCAGAGTTACAAGTAGAGCTGAAAAGATCGTTCATGAAAGTAAGAATAAAGTTGAAGATAGAACAGTACCCTGTGGATTACCATAATGGACAGAAAAGGAAGTAATCGCTCCATCGACAAGTATCTATAGAGAACTATCTGAGAGAAAACTAGACATAAGCAAGCAAGGAGGAAACCCAAAGGAAGGGAGCTTGGATAGTGACGCATGCCACACCCAGTCAAAAGCCTTGGAAATGACAAGCACCACCATACAAGACTCCCCACAGCAGACCATAAATCAGTGAGATAGGAAAGTGTTACTAGTAAAAATGCCTCGGACGTTGAAAGCCGTACTGATGATCTGAAAGAGGGGGATGAGACTCTGATATTGTAAACTATATTTATCCATAGGAGGAGGATCTTCTCAAGTCCTTGTTTTACACAAAATTTGGTAAGATTTTAAAATAGACACATGATCCTGACGATGATCTTGTTTTTCAGGTACTAATGCATTTATTTTTGCTTTTTTTCCTAAGCATTGTTGTTAATAATTCTAACCTTTTTTTTTAAAGAGAAAAAACAAACGTTAATTTTCATTAATCAAGAATTTTGTAATAGTTTTAATAAGTTGCTAAAAAATTAACTCATGCTTATTAGGTTGCCAACTTAAAATAATTATTTTTCTTCTGTATTTTATTTTTTAGAGTTTTTCCTAATTTGTAAAACTTTGTTCATAGAGATAAAACTTTTCTTTGTTCATAAAACCTAAACTGTCTTTATATATATTAAAAGTTCAAAGTTTGATAAAAATTTTAATATATTTGTAAGGTGTTTCTCATTTATACCTTTTTATTCAGAAAAATTCTTAATACTTTCCACTTTGACTTAGTTGCCAAAAACAATATTTAAAAAAAAAAAAAAAAAAAATGCAAAAAGAAAAAATGTTTTCTTTTTTTCCCAAAATAACCAAACACTTATATCAAGTATCAAATTCTAAACTGAAAATTAATTTATAAGCCATTCTTCATTACTTAATCTTACAATTTCAGGTTCTTTAATTTTTAAATTCAATTTACTTCAATTTTAATTTAGCACTTTTCTCAACCAAGACTTAGAACCTAGAAAAGTGCTAATTTAATATCAAATATTAGTCTCCAATATTCACCTTAAATAATTTAGATTAAATGCCACTGCGGCTCAAACTACTCAAAACTTTAAGATCTAAACGACACTACTCAGTATCTGGAAACTTCTGCAAAATTCTCATCATAAAACTAAAGCACCTAATAACCCCATCTGCTTCAGACCCGTATCCCTTCGATCCCTTCACAGCATTTGAAAAATTAATGTTCCTCACTCCCCACTCACAACATTCATTCCGACAATGATTTACCACCACACTCCTTCGTAGGCTGATCTTAACACGGTTTTTAATAGGGTTTATCCTTATCTTTAAATGGACATACTTCTAAACACTATTACCCTTCCCTCTAATTCAAATTATATAAAGAATGGAGGTATTTTCTTTCACACATTTCATGTACGACTTTTCTTCCGTAAAAATCAATAGTTATGCCAACCACCTAAATATCACTGCAATAAATCCATCTATTCATTACCTCTAGGGCTACAACAATGCATAAATCAACTTTAACAAAGGCTACAAATAAACAAAATAACTAGCTCACCACACACACACAAAAAATATTTCTTACAAACAAAAATTCTATAAAAATTTCTGTACCCTAGTGACATACACCCCACATATTAACATTACCTCAAGAGATATACAAACTCGACTCGCTGAAAACTTTAAATGGCACACACTTTGGCCAACAAAACCTTGCAATAGTCTACAGAATATATATATCCGCTCCCTCCTAATTTAAGCATCACCTACTTGGGCTCTAGTATTATCACAATTCATAACTAATAAGCTAGTGACCAACCACCAATTAAAAACAAGTTACTACACTCATTCATCACCTAAGAATAGAAACAAATATTTCCCTCAAGACCACATAGACAGAATGGATTGTAAAAATACAAAGCAAATCCCTTTTCATAGAATCCCCACTACTGTCAAACATTCCAAGTCTTCATACACCATATCATACTCTACCTTCACACCTGCAACACCCTTCACCCTCACTCCAAACACACTAAAAATAAAAAATAATTTCGTTATATTTAATGACAGTTTCGATTTCATTTTAGAAAATTAGGTTATAAACATCAAAATCTTTCTAATTGTAAACCAAAATTCCCTTTTCGTATATTTAATTAATGTGAAAGAACAAACTAAAGAACATTGAAATGGGTTCCTCTATTTCTCAAACGTTCAAATGGGAATGTTAATAAACAAACATTTAAGTATCTAATCACAAGAGTGTATAAAACTTGATTAAAGAACCATGACACAACTGTAAGAGTGACAAATTTTATTACAACTGAGAATAATAAATTTTTATTATAAAGTCAAAAAAGAAAAAGTTAATTTTGTAATACAAAATTAATTAAAAATTAACAAATTTTAACCATTCAACTCGAAGATTTTCATCCTTTTGTAATTATGAAAAAAAAAAAAAGTAACTTTTTACGACAATTCAGAAGAGAGAAAATGGAATTTTAAAAATCATGTCAACAATGTCCTCTTTTTCTTTTTGTTGAATTACTTTTAAGAGAAGATTCAAGTTTCCGTTTCGGTCGGACTTTCAATTTATTGTACTGTTCGTCAAACAATTGTATAAAACGTTTGCCATCTTCAATGAATCTTCTACAAAAACCACAAACACTAGAGGAATTTAATTGTACTCCTCGATAATCGGGTCTTCCACTTGTAACGCAACAATAAATGTTCATTCCTGATATCATTATTCCAAATTAAAAAACTTTCTTTCCATTTGATCGATAATAAGTCATTTGCGGACAAAAAGTTTAATAATCCCTCAATTATTCCGTTATTATTGTACAACTCCCGCTTGACAATTTGATAAACACTACTGTCAAATATGGCTCTTTTCAGTAATCTCTTTTTTAAGCTGTTGTGAATACCTGTCCAAGTAAAGAATTTGTCAACATCATCATATCTTTGAAGTGAAATTAACTTCAAACATGTGTTATTTATATCTAAGGGAATCTTTTTCTTAAACTCAATAATTTCTGTTTTGGAAGAAAAACACCAACCTAAAAGTTCTTCAAACTCACTCCACTTGTTTCCCATTACAAAATACTCAGTTATGTCATCAATACTTTTAAAGAGTAAACTTTTCTTCACTTTTTTTATCTCCTTCTTAGACAAAGAAAGCATGTTGAAAAATTTATTTATATTACTTAAGGCATTTTCTTCAATAATGTCAGTAGAAAGATTAAGTTCCTCTGGCAAAACAGAATAAAATTCCCTAATTTCCTCTTTCGAAAATTCTGTCCAACTGAGCAATTTTTTGACAAAATCTCCTCGTTTACCATTTAATAGGAAAGAAGCACAGGAAAGAAGCACTTTTCCTTCAACATTAAATACTAAAAGTTTTTTAAACTTTTTCACTTCAGTCTCTGTCAGTTTTGCCCATTGAATAAATGTATCTACTTCAAATAATTGTCTTTGTGCAACAAGCTTACTGTAGTATTCAATCACTTTCTCACTAAATGCAAGCTGTCTTCTGAAATCTTTACTTTCTTCTTTAGAGAGAGAGCTCCATTTAATGAATTTTTTAAGTGAACTTAAGCCACTACTGAGGAAAGAATGGCCAATGTAGTCAATAGATTCAAATGCCAAAACTTTTTTAAACTTTACAAATTCTATTTTTGAAGAAAAACTCCACTCCAAAATGAAATCAATATCTTGAAAATATCCATTTGATAATGAGTCTTTAAAATCCCAAGCAATGTCCCCCAAATTTTCAACAAAACTTTCTTTAAAATTTTTCATTTCATTTGCAGACAGAGCCCATTCCAAGTTCTTTTCAAAACATTTTAAATCTTCAGGAGAGAAGAAACCAAGTTTCCATCTTTGTCTCACATATAATAAGAAATTTTTCAGCCATTCTTTTATTTCCTCGGCAGAAAAAGCCCAATTCAGAATCTTTTGAAACTCTTCCCCCACTTTGTTAAGAACTAAAAAATATAAAACCGCTGTAACATCCTCATCATTAAATAGTTTTTTTTTGAAACTCTCAATTTCTTCTTTCGGTACACAACATTCAATAAACAAATCAACTCTATTTAGATCACAAGCATTAATGGATAATTTACCAATCCTATTCCCTTGTAACCATACAATATTTGATTTCTCTTCAATGGTTGCACTTGATAATATCAGTCGTATAATTTTTTCATCTTCAA
>SEYY01002385.1:5000-15282 GCA_009176605.1 Armadillidium nasatum
ATATATATATATATATATATATATATATATATATATATATATATAATATATATATTATATATATTTGAGGAGAGGAACTTTTCTAGGTTGTATATACCTCGTATCTGCAAGCAGAATCGAACCGGCACCCTCAAGCAAGTAAGTCATTCACTTTACTGTTTGTGTCACGATAGACGGCATTACACCTAGTAAACCTAGGCATAACATCACATCCAGCGAACTTAGGTCTAATATCATACCTACCAAACTTAGATATAGCATCCCACCTAGAAAACCTATGGCTATCATAACACTCACCGAATTTAAGCCTTTCCACAGACCCCACCTAGAGAACCTAAGCCTATTATCACAACGGTGCTAGCCCTAACATCATACTCAGCGAATCTGAGCCTAATATCTCACCCAGAAAACCTAGTCCTTTCATTACAGCCATCAAACCTAGGTTTAAAATCACCCAGAAAACCTAGTCCTATAATTACACCCATCAAACCTAGGTTTAAAATCACCCAGAAAACTTAGTCCTATCATTACACCAATCAAACCTAGGTTTAAAGTCACCCAGAGAACCTAGTCCTATCATTACAGCCATCAAACCTAGGTTTAAAGTCACCAAGAAAACCTAGTCTTATCATTACATCCATCAAACCTAGGTTTAAAGTCACCCAGCGAGCCATGCCCTAAGTGTTAAGCACTTTTAAGCAAGGTTTTTTAAATCTTACCTTAAAAAAAATCTCTAAAAATTTACCAAATTCAAATATATATTTTTAAAAAGCACATGTATAAATTACCGTTCTTAAACGTGTGTAAAGCTGCTTTGTGGGGTATAAATACCTCCTATATCCTAATGTTAAATTTCTGAAACATGTTTAATTAACATTCAATCGTGTCAAGATAATGATGCTCCTCCCATCAGATAGTAATGTTCCTCCCATCAGACATGATGAGGCATTCGATAGGCATTATTCTCATCACGTGATGAGGCATACGATAGGCATTATTCATGTTTTTCCCACGATGTTGTTGGTTTAGGCATACTTCAACCATTGTTATAAGCTAATACCTTTAGTTGTCTACCCCTAGGCATTACACCCCTGCAGTCCTCTCTAAATCTAACAGTATATATATATATATATATATATATATATATATATATATATATTATATATATATATATATATATATATATATATATATATATATATATATATATATATATATATATATATATATATATAATACACACATGAATCATACACCACGCACAAACACACACACACATACACGCACACACACGTGTGATCGATCTGTTCATTACTTGCTTTCTAGCAATTATTTTTATCAACCAACAGGTCAACTACCTTCTAAATATTTGACTCCGCGAGGTCAAATAATGGTGATTTGACCCCATGTAGCTGACCTTTGTTGCATCGATGTTGTTATTGTTGTTGTTGCTAACGTTGGTTTTTATTATTTATTTCTTTTAAAATAATCACAAAGGGACTTTCTGTGTGTGTGTATAGTGTATGTGTGAATTATGATTTTATTATTTCTTTTTTTGCTTTTTATATATATATATATATATATATTATATATATTATATATATTATATATATATATATATATATATATATATATATATATATATAATATATATATATATATATTATATTATATATGTATATAATTTAAATGAATTTATATGGATTATAAACTATCTCACTAACCTAACCTGACTTGGATAGTCCACCAAACAAAGGATTTGATGTCAGATTTTTCAAAGTTTGAAAAATGTGTCATACGAGCTTTATTATTTTTTTTTTTAAATTCGCATCTCACAAATTATTCGAAGAGGGGAATTTCCTAGGTAGTTTTTACGTGGAATGCGTACGAGGGATCGAACCAGCGCCCCTCAGACACGTGAATAACCACTCTTCTATTTGAATGTATTCATATATTTCTGTATTTGAGGCATTTCTCGAAACCCTTATGTAATAAGTCGAGCAATTGGGATAATATGAAATTCTGAAGGCAACTTTTTTTGTGTGTGTGTGTTATCACCATTCACGGGCAAGACCCTTTTCGAGGGAGGGGCATTATTAAAAATGAGCCCACTCACCATCTAGAAATATTTTTGAAAGACATTATGAATCTCTCAGAAATATTTATAACCAACAAAAATTTTAGTGTCTTGATTTCGAAAAGGTTTGTTGTGTCAAAATTCAACAAATATGGACATGAAGGGAAAAATTTTATACGAATTTGAACAAAATTGTCACCGATATGGCAAAATAGGATGGAAGACAGGTGGGTTAGTTGGCAAAATTTAACGGTTTTGATACAGACCTACTGCGCTCTAGAAACCGTAGTGACAAGTGCTGCCAACTGCCAAGTGACGTTTTTATATTTTGAAGTCGTTATACACAATCAACTATTTGATTTCGTTACTGCTTATTCATCATCATTTTGTGTCTATTAAAATTATTTTTCACTGTTTTTTTTTTAACTTCCTTGGAACAGCTTTAATAAATTGCTTACCATTACCTTTTTATAGAAAGGGTTGTAGCTTTTTTATATTATTATTATTTTTATTTCAAGAATTGGCCAGGGGTGTATCAACTTTTACTATCTACTATAACTAGGGGTGGAAAACCTTTGGAAGTTGAGTGACTTATATTTCAGAGGTGACTCCTTATATTTAGTAAAATATTCACCTTTATGATATAATTATTTTTAAGTATGTGCCAGTTTCTAGTTTTGTCTGCAGAAAGAGTTTTCTATCGCAGAGCCAATGTGTTTAAGTGATTTTAGTTTTGTACCAACTGATATTTACACTGAGAGAAATGTATATTTAAATGCAATATAAATATATGATTTTTAAATATATTGAATATTTAAATACGCACCTAGCTAGAAAATGTTTAAAAACAATATACCGATATATTAGAATGATTCAAATATAAATATATTTAAATATGTTTCTCGTATCATATCGGAAGACTTACTTAATCATACGCATATATTAACTTAAAAATATCTGTATTTTAGCTTAAATATATTGGAATATTTAACTTAGTATACATATATATTCATATTAGTAGTGTGTATTTTAGCTCAAATATATTTTATGCTTACTCTAATATATTAATAAGTTAAACTTACTCTTCACATATATTTAATTTAAATCTTTTTTTTTCTGATTATATATATATATATATATATATATATATATATATATATATATATATATATATATATATATATATATATATATATATATATATATATATATATATATATATATATATATATATATATATATATATGAGAGAGAGAGAGAGAGAGAGAGAGAGAGAGAGAGAGAGAGAGAGAGAGAGAGAGAGAGAGAGAGAGAGAGAGAGAGAGAGAGAGAGAGAGAGAGAGAGAGAGAGAGAGAGAGAGAGAGAGAGAGAGAGAGAGAGAGAGAGAGAGAGAGAGAGAGAGAGAGAGAGAGAGAGAGAGAGAGAGAGAGAGAGAGAGAGAGAGAGAGAGAGAGAGAGAGAGAGAGAGAGAGAGAGAGAGAGAGAGAGAGAGAGAGAGAGAGAGAGAGAGAGAGAGAGAGTGTGTGTGTGTGTGTGTTAATAAAACCAAATATCTTTTTAAACGTTTAATTGGTAAAAAAGTAAATATACAGGGGGATATGTTCCAGTAAAAAATTACTAAAAATTTAGATGTAAAACTATGTAGGAAAAAACATGCTCATCAAAGTAATTTGCTTGCATAACTTTACATTAAGATTATAAAATCTGTGCTTGAAACAAAATTAATTACGTATCTGAACAAACTACAGAAATAGATTTTTGATTTTCACTCGAACCTAGAAAATAGTAAAATAAACACCAGTTTTGAAATTAAAAACATTTCAAACAGCCTAAGTACATGGCAATCACACCTATTTATAATATATTTATGGTTTTAATAAACAATGATTTACAGTGATATTTACATATTTTCAATAAAATTGTGTCTAGACATTTTTCAGATCTTGAAGTATTCATTTAAAAGCTATTCTTTGGAAAATGAACTCTTACTTTATATATTATTACAAATTTGCTTTGACTGATAATACTTTATTTCAAATCAAACATAGCCCAGAGATTACCTAATAAAACCAGTTCATTCAAGACTCTTATATACAGGGAGTATCATAACATGTGGGATACACTCGGACAATGGACAAGGGGCATCTACATAATGGAAAATTTTTTTAAAAGCGTATGAAATAAGGGCGATACTTTGTGAGATACAGGGTGTTAAAGTTAACATGTTGATTTCAATAGTTTTTTATGTACTAATCAAGTTGGATTTATGATAGTAGATACAATATTGAACTATAAAACACTAGCCAGTAATAACGAAATGAAAAAGACTGTATATATAAAAATAAATACAATGTTACATTGTAAAAATGCTTTTCATCTTTTTTATTATTATTTCGGTTGTATTTTCATTTCCTTTCTTATGACTCTACAGTTTTATAATAGACTATGGTATCTATTGCCATAAAACCAACATTGTATGGGCATGGCCCGAAATCCGACGTAATATATAAAAAATTAAAGCAATCTACATGTTAACATTAACTTAAAAATCTTAAAAATAACATATGTTTATACGGACTTTTCCTGTGTAGATATCGCCTGACCACTGTTAAAGTGGGTCCCACATATTATGATCTTCCCTGGTAAAAAATAATGTATATATTTAAGTACTTTTGAGTACTGAGAAATATTTATAATGGTATATGAACTGTACAAAATTTGAGATAAATCATTATAAATAACACGCTTTCCAAAAAAGTATGCACAATATAAAAATAAATATCAATCAAATGAAAACTGAATGTCATTAAAAACATTTAATCATACAATCAGTTGCTGCAACAATATTTAATACGAGATCGTTACAATTTCATAATTAAGAAGTAAATAGCCACATTCTTTAGTGCATTTTATTATTTTTAAATTGCATAAACTACATTCTACAACAAGATCTAGTGTTAAAGCTTTAAGTAAACCCTAAAATGGAATGCAATCCAAAATTATCACCAATAAATTAACTCTAAAATAAAATGTACTTTTCCTTTGTTACAATTATTCCAATTTCTTTTAAAATGAAGAGTTGGAAGAAAACAACTTTCCAGTTGGGAATTTAAAGTTGGTTATTTTTTTTAACTTGCGAAATAATATAAAAGAGCAAAGCAAAATGAATCCATTGACACATTTCTTCCACAGAACACTTATATTCATGCCGATATTTTAATAAATAATTAATAACTCAACTTATCAGAACTCCAATTTCCAAACCTTAAAAGGAAAGTGGAAATTAGTTATAAAAAAAAATTACAAACTTTAATTTAATGAATCAAATAAATGAATATTTAAAACTGCTGAACTGCAATTATTGTGATAAATGGTTACAGAGATAAAACCTTACTAAATATATACATATTTGTTACACTAAAAAAACTATTAGTGGCGGCAACATGTATAGTAATAAAGTTTAGGTGGTGCTTTACACTGAAGAGTTTCGTTCCTTTTTCTTGGGTCAGTGTCTTCCTCAGTTTCTTTTATTCCTACACTTGTCACCCAATTTTCCAATAGCAAAACGAGAAGAGTTTTCTGAAAAAAGAAAACCATTTACATTTTTTTACATTTTTAAGGAACAGATCAATATTAAATTTAGTTATTTATTTTTATTTACAATTATTAAATTGCCATGCAATATTAATTCATAAAAAAATTTCTTACACTGAACAGTAAATTTCATGCATTTACTCTCATAAATAATTAATATATAGCTGACAACTTAAAACAAAATCAGAACTCCACTTTAAAAAATTTACAATTAGAAAAAAAAAAAAAAAAATTACAAACTTTTCACACCTAAACCACTTGCACACAAGTATGTTATCTAGTGGCATTGTTATAAAAACATTACTTTTCCTTTCTGGGAATAGCTATTACCACAATTCTCAAAAACACTTTTAACGGAATCCATCCAATCAAAGAGTATCTAACTTAACAGTATCGAAAACAATTGTAATGTTTAGACATCCTACAAGATAATATCCACTGTACGATTCTGCATCTGGTCCTTTAGTTTGGGAGAGTTCAACCAACAGACCCTGGGTTTTTTTTTTCTTTAATCTCCTCTACACAATCAAAAAACCAAAGATTATCTATCTTTAGTCAAGTTTATAACCATCACAAATATTCGTAAGAAAAGTCTTTTAAAATTCTATTAAAATTACCTGAAGAAATGAATTTCATTAATTTTGAAAACTTACTTAACCATACATTGTATTAATTTCGAAATACTTACTCAGCAACTATTAAAATGGTTAAGATAGATCCTGTTTGAAAAGTTCTTTGTTTTGAATTTTCTCAGTATCAAAAACATTCCTCTCATCACATCACTTTCAAGTATTGACTATGTCCTGAAATATGATAATTTTTTTCAAACATTTACACAACTTACTATTCTAGTTTATATATATATATATATATATATATATATATATATATATATATATATATATATATATATATATATATATATATATATATATATATATATATATATATATATATATATATATATATATATATATATATATATATATATATATATATATATATATATATATATATATATATATATATATATATATATATATATATATATATATATATATATATATATATATATATATATATATATATATATATATATTAGATCTGTATTTGGACCTCTACTGTTCCTAATATAAATATAAAGGATTTGGATCATGAACTTTAATGTATTGTTTATAAGTTTGTAGTGACACCAAAGTGGCTACTTCTGTAAAGAATAGTGATGGATGTAATAGGTTCAAAGGAATCTAGATAGACTTCTTGGATAGATAGATAAGTACGAAATGAATTTTAATAGTAAAAAGTGAGATTTTCATGTAGGTTACTTGAATTAAGGATTTAACTATATTATGAATGGAGACTGGCTTGAGTCTGTGGACTATAAAAAAGATTCAGGTGTTATTTAGCAGTAATCTGAAAGTAGCTAATTAATGTGTGGAAGTATGGAAAAGAGCAAATATGTAAGATATAATAAATTGCAATGTTGTTTGCAATTTATCATATCTTAAAGAGGTTAAATGCAAAATGTAAAACAGTAATATTAGGCTAGTATGGAGTAGTGAGTACAATCCTTCACCTTTTGATCAAGTTGTAAGTAACAAAAATTCAGTAGCATTAAAAATTTCTATTTTATCAAACTTATTAAATTACATTGCTAGTTTGAACAACTTTAAAAAAAAAAAAAAAAATAGAAATTTGATTTTAAAGCACTACTTACCAGCTTTCTAGGAGCATTAAATATATATGTATAATCCAAAAGTAACCATCACTGGAAATCAACATCAAATTTTCAACTGATTCAATGCATATAGTAAAATGGGAGGAAGAGGCAATGTTTGATAATTCCTTAGCAGCAATGCCAAATTCAGACTAAAGAGGAGAAAAAATAAAGAAATAAATACACAAACAAAACTAATGAAGAAAAATTGTCTATTTTATTTTTTTAAATATATGTTTATACTTTCCATCCACTCAATATACTGGGCATTCGTAACTTTCAGACACTCATATATATATATATATATATATATATATATATATATATATATATATATATATATATATATATATATATATATATATATATATATATATATATATATATATATATATATATATATATATATATATGAAGTTTCTTTTGAAGTAGTAAAATCTGTCTTATGTCTCCATGGGAAGTGAAATTGGAGGAAAAAGGATGAAGAATTACTAAGATTGAACTAAAAAAATTATAAAGGTTGAAAGGGCATTTAAAATTAATGAAATAGGAGAAGTAATTAAAATCTAGTCATGGAGACGATTATTTTTAAAAGAAGCAAACTTTAACACACTTAACTTTCTTACCTAAAAAGTTTGATTATTAAATAGTTTATTTGCCATCAGAATTTTTTATTCATAAAGAATTTTTCCTCTGTGAGGAACAGGATGTTTCTAAGAGTATATCTACAACAATTCAGAAAAAAATACATTTCTAACTTTTTAAATTTTAAACACTTTTCTATAACAAAAATATAAATAGCAAAAATTTAAAAAAAAAAAAATTACATTTCATGAAATTTAAATTTATACATTTCTCAAGTTTATAAGACTTCCCACAGGGTTGGTAAGGGTAGTTCTTACATTTGGAAAAATTGGGAAAAAGGTTGTCAATAATACCAGAAAAATTGGGAAAACTTGAGAAAAACGTAGAATAAATAAATTTTATTACATAATTACTTAAATATAAATTAATTTCATACACCTCTGTAAATAATTTTAATCTTATAAAAAAAAAAATCACTTGCATTTTATATATTAAAAAAATTCACTATTTGCAACTAGTACAATATTGTTATCTAGATTGTATATTTCATATGCTTTATCCTTTCAAACAAAGTGCCTATATACTTGCACCAGTTTTGCAAGTTACATACATACATACTACTATTAGTGTATTGCTGTATGATATTGACACAGTTTTGCAAAAAAAAAATAAAAAAAAAATAAAAAAGCATTACATATATATATATATATATATATATATATATATATATATATATATATATATATATATATATATATATATATATATATATATATATATATATATATATATAGTAATTATAGCGTTCACTGTGGTGGATTTTTCGTTTGAGACCAGGTTGCTGAAACTAACAACATACCTACCAGTTGTGAGTTCAACTGGAACTACATAAATACGCACTTTTTGTCATTGTTTGGAACTACACTTAGGGATACCAAGTTTGCGAACATGAGCGTAGGTAGTGAAATTGTAAAAAAAAAAAAAAAAAAAAAAAAAAAAAAGCTATTTTGGAGGAAAAAAAAAAAAAAAAAAAAAAAAAATATATATATATATATATATATATATATATATATATATATATATATATATATATATATATATATATATATATATATATATATATATATATATTTTTTTGGGAGGTTAGGCCTTTTTATTGGCCATTAAACATAGGTAATGAACAGTGGATTTTTTGTTACATTAGGTCAATATGCTGGCTGTTAGGCATAGTTTTACCCTTTAAGTTCAGGTTAGGTCATCTTACTAGTTTATTAGATCTAAAAAACATTCGACTAAACCTAACCTGAAGTAAAAGTGTAAAAACTACGCCTAAAGCCCAGCAAATTGACTTAACCTTACCAAAACCTACTTCGTTAACTATGCCTAACAGCTAACAAAAATTCCTAATCTAATGTTTGCTATATATATATAGGCACCACCTCACAAGAGTGGGAAAGGAGAATGGTAAAATAAAATAAATAAATATATGAAATAGCTGTACAAAATTTTTGTAACGCCAATATTCTTGCAACCTTGTCATAATAGAAACTCAAAGGCTATGATATTTAATTTCATATCCCTTCATGTAGTTTCAGTCAAACTAGCAATGCATAAGTATGGTTTTTAGTTTCAATAACCTGGTCTCGTACAAAAAAAAAAAAAAAAAAAAAAAAAAAAAAAAACTACTGTGAATGCTACAATTACTATATATATATATATATATATATATATATATATATATATATATATATATATATATATATATATATATATATATATATATATATATATATATATATATATATATATTAAAACCTAATTGTTATATTTATTCAACCTTTCTTAAAAGTCAATATATGAATGATGCTATAGTAAGATTGATTTTGCTTTTCTGGGTGGTAAATCTTGATTTTGTTATTACTTTGGTGTATTGGTGACTTTGCATATTAGCTTATATGATATAATCTAATGATATGTAATAAATTACATGCTACACATACTGTAAAATAATGGAATCAAGTTGATTATTTGATTGGGGAAAATAGGAATCTGGGATAGACCATTCATGGTGTATGTCAAGTTTAGCATTTTCTTGACTGGGACAGTCTTGATAGGTCCCTGTGGCTTCTAATTGTCTCTTATTTTCTTATACTCTCATGATTAAGCCAGTTAAATACCTTTATCAAAACCTATATTTTTTGGTAAAAATTGACCTTGGGAAAAAAATTTGGGCCTTAGTTTTGAAAATCTTTTTAAACACTTTTGAATTATTTTATGAAACAACTTTTAATTTCATTTAATGTAGTAT
>SEYY01002386.1:0-10000 GCA_009176605.1 Armadillidium nasatum
ATATGTGTCAGCGAGGAATAGTTACTACCAATAGTTAGTTTAATACGTTCGGAAAATGCTGAATATGGGCAGAAACCAGCATATAAATCCTCCATGAACAGCATATTAAATTCTTGTGTAATATTTATAACATTTACTCTTATTGCCAATCAACAAAATGATGCATTTCTGAGGTATTATGTCACACTACTCTGTGGTTGCTCGGGTATTTCAGTATTATCGTTCAACAGTCAGTGCAACACTTATGTGTGTATAATTGTGTGTCTTAGCACAATCATTTAATTGTGAAATTTCGATTACACCTTGCCTAATAATCTGCATATTACCCAGGAACGGAAGAATATGATTGAGGCGTTTATTCAGGAAGGCAAGAGCGCCCGTAGAGCTACCGAGGTGTACAGACGGAGATATCCAGATCGTTTGGTACCGCATGCCACCACAATGTAGAAAGTGTACAAAATTTTTCAAGCATCATGTTCAACCAACGGATCTCCTCACCGCCCACGTCAACCTCCTACCCATACACTTGACATGGAGTTGGGCGTTTTATTGTATACGCAGGAGAACCCAACAACGTCCTTATGACAGACAGGAAGGTTACTAGGTATATCAAAGGATATGGTACGGAGCATTCTACATATTTACTACATTTTTCCTTTCAAAGCACATATTGTGCATGGTCTGCATCTCTTCGATCCCGGACATCGGTTGCAGTTCCTAGCCCATCTGTGTTCCATTTTTGACAATAGCTTTAACGCGCAGCGCCATTTTGTGGACGGATAAGGCCGGATTTACCAATAGTGGTTTGATTAATCGGTAGAATTATCGGTACTGGACCGAGGAAAACCAGCATATCACCAACACACGATACCAAGTAGTTTACTCTATAAATGTGTGATGTTGACTACTAGATAATTTGTTGATCGGTCGTAATTTTACCATGGAAACCTTAATAGCGAACGGTATCTGGAATTTCTGGATGCTCTGACAGACCTCCTTCTTGACGTACATTGCAAACACGTCAGATTTTATACTACCAGCAGGACGGATGACCACCACAAACCGCAATGACTGTACAACATCACCTAAAAGTAACATACCCCGGCAGGTGGATATTAACACAGGGTCCTATTCTGTGGCCTTCTCGATCATCAGACCTTATTCCCCTCGACTTTTACCTGTGGAGCTACCTGAAGAACGGTGGTTACACAACCCCGGCGGCCTCAATTTATAACCTCCTCTGTCGAATCACTCAAGCTTGTGAGATAGTCGACCCATAATCTATCATCATGGCAACAGGACAAAGGTGGACCAGACGGGATGAATTTTGCGTATGGAATGAGGGCAGACATTTCGAGCACCGCGTATAAGGTATACATTCCTTATACAAGGAAGAATGCGTGAGATATCGGATAGGACTATAGTAAAGGATTTCATATTATCCCGATACAAAACTTATGTATGTACTGTAAATAAACGGATGTACTACGTAGTTATAAATCCTTTCATTATCACCCATAACTGTTCATCTTAACTATTACATACTATTAAAAAAGCAACTAATACGTATGTACACTTTATATGAGGATTTCGGCCTTCATTCGCCATGTTCTAAACCTATTACAACTAACATTTGTTCGTAACTATTCCCAGCAGTAGCAACAGCTCGTATCTTTCCTCGGGAATTTCGAAGTAACTACGCTTTGGATCGAAATGACTGTCCCTATGAAAACTACATAAATTCTGCTGTAGAATGAAATATCACCATGGAAACCATACGGTTTCATTGAGATATCTGGAATTCATGCGCAATTCGCATACTGCACATGAGCGATAACCTATTATGTTTATCAGAAATAACTCTAAGATTTAATTAATACACCTTTTATTCCTACAAGTTTCCTGATAAATGCTGTCATTACGGAGATATTCCGTTGTTGCACATTAGATGAGACACCATATATAATATATATATATAATATATATATAATATATATATTATATATATATATATATATATATATATATATATATTATATAATTTTATTTTTATTATATTATATTATATATATTTAAAAATTTTAATTTGATTGGAAATAAAGTTGCGTCTTGAGAAATAATTTTAATAAAGGATATAATTAATATAGTTATTGTCAGTTTGTGCTTAAAGTTCAGTGACCCAAATTAATGACCGACCACACCCTGATGATCAACTGTGTCTGATATTTTTGGATACGTATTTTGTCGTTTTGATTTGATAAACCACTATTACTATTGCTCGATAGTTTACTACTTTGCTACTTGTTGCAGAATTTAAGTTGTAAACTGTCGGTGAAGCCCAGAGAGATTGAGGGTCATTATGTGAAGACGAGCGAAAGGGCATCTCGCATGTTGGGTATGAAGTTGGAAGTTTTGAATCGAAAAAAAGATAACAATGATTATTATATTCGGTGGAATTGAGCGAGCAAACTCTTGCTTCAATTTGAATTGCATCGTCATATCAAAATTCCACAACTTCACCCTAATTATATACCCTATATGTTAATCGAATAATAATTTTGATTGATAGACTTCGCTAACTACTTGATGAAGACTGAAAGTTTTTTATTTTGTATATCCTATACACATTATTAAAAGTTTTTGATCATTTATGGCATATTAATGACATTAACCTTTGTCAACGAAAAAACGGAATATGGTAATACTCCAGTCCTCTTTAAATGATTATTTTCTAGTTTTACATGATATATAAGAGGTGTTTTCCGTTTTACGCTGACATATAAGATATTTCCAGTTTTATGTGGACGTTTAAAATGTTTCCCGTTTTACATGGACGTATAAAATGTTTTCTGTTTTACGCGGATTTATAAATATTTTCCCGTTTAAAAAAATTTTAACAGTTAAGTCTGGTGTTAAAATGCTGAACAGAAAATGGATGAGAATGTGTGGAAGATAGAGTCCCACGAGTTCTCATCAAAGAAGGAGAAATGCGTGTTGAAAATTTGAAATAACATTGTCCATTGTAATAGAGATTGTACAAGTGACGCAATTAACAGTTCGACGACCAGAAAGAGATTGGAGAGAGTAAGAGCATAAGAGTTAATGAATCGAAAATCCATGCTTTATAATATATAGTTCTCAAAATACAGCCGATTACCTTCCATTTCTCTATTCAGAGCAAACTTGAGCTGTTGTTGCAACTCCCTACCCGTATGCCTGATCGTTTTAGAGATGCACCAAACAAGCTAGATATTTCCTTAACTTCCAATTCTTCTTCATACAATGCTAAATTTTTTCTCTTCCGGGTCCCTACGATGACCTTCTAATCTCTATTTCCTGTTCTATCTCTTCAAGTTTTCTCAGAAACGTCAACCGCATTCGGTGAGGCGACTCTTTTGGCATATAAGATGCTGTTAATTG
This sequence comes from Armadillidium nasatum, assembly GCA_009176605.1. Lineage (NCBI taxonomy): Eukaryota > Metazoa > Arthropoda > Malacostraca > Isopoda > Armadillidiidae > Armadillidium > Armadillidium nasatum. The sequence continues at coordinate 3,421 of SEYY01002386.1, forward strand.
GTTAGACTTGTGGTTACATTTCTTTAATTTCTTATGGAATGATTTATGTTTCAGTGAAAGGGACCCCTCGAAGCGTGTGATTAGCTTAACTGAAGGTATACTTTTTGGCACGAAGACATTCATTCCATTTACTTATCTTTCAGCTAAAGCAAATGAACTTTGGTTTAACGTAACTTGTCTTTGTGCTATTCCCCATCCTAAACTCAAAAAGCTCACGTGTCTTATGTATTTTTTAACGGAATTGGAAAAAAATAGTTCTCCGTGATTATTAAAACGTATCTGTAGAAAGTGTAACAATCTTTTTGGTTCTTCTACTTCATGCTTTTTCTGTTAATTTGCAAAAAATGCTAATTTCTTTTTTTTCTCTTTTCCTCTGACGGGACCAATGCTGTCTAACCTTCTGCCATATTTAAAATCTTCAGTCAAACCTTTGCCACAACTTTAGTTTTTATGATTCCGGAGCTATTCCTTCTTCTCTCCTTCACTCCAACAAATTTATGCCTCAAATTTGAATATCCTTCAAAGATGTTATATCTGCTGTATCTAACTAAGCTTAACACTAAGACGGCGTAAGATCGGAATGATATCCCTCCTGTTCTCAAAATTTGTACTTCCATGCATGCACCCTTCCTTGGGAAATTATTTTATCGCTTATCAGTTTCAACTCTTCCCTCTTGCTAAAGCATGAGCTCATTCAGCATTCTAAAAGCTTTAACCCCTATTCTTTCTGTTAAATTGAAATATTCTAATCTTATCTGTAATAGCCAGTATGGTTTGCTTTAGGAACCCTCTACTGGAGATTTTCTTTACCTTCTCTCTAACTCTTGGTCCCCTGCTCTTCGATATTTTGGGAAGCTTTCCCTCTAATTCTAGATTTATCGAAAACTTTTGATAGAGTCTGGCATAGTGCTTTGAATGCAAAACCACTCTCATTAAGTAGGCTATCCTCTCCGATTTCTTTCCCACTGGTTCCATATCTGATGTCAACAGACATCATTTATCCTTTAAGTCTATCAATAGTGGTGTTCCTTAGGGATCTTTTGTACTCAGCTCTTTTTCTACTTTCATTAATGATCTTCTATCTGTTATCTCGTCTCTCATTCTCTCTTGCGTGACGACTTCACACTTCATTACCACCTTTGCAGTTGAAAGAAGACCCCATTAAATAAGAATATATAATGCCAGTGGGTGACTTGGAACGACATATCTTTGATCTTTCTCGTGTCTTATTTTTTTTGGAGGGGAGGGAAGGGAAGAAGAAAATATAGTTGTTTTCAATACCTCAAAAACCTAAATCCTTTGTGTATCTACTCTCCCTAATCTTTCTTACAACTATAACATCTAAAATACAACTCAACTTTTCTTTTGTTCATAATATTGTTGGTATTTTCTTTTCCCTATATCTTTCTTAGAATTATCTCATTGTCTCTTTCATTAAACAAACCTCTAAGAAGTTGAGTATTGCTCTATAGGGGAAGATTTATCCCTTGAATGTGGTGTGCGCCTTTTACTTGTAGGGATTCCACTCATTGTGCTGTAACTGAAAAGGTGGAGTTTAGGGCTTTTCTAGTTATCAACTTTCTTACTCACACTAACTCTCTCCAATCTCTTTCTGTTCGTCGAATTATTGTATAACTCTCCTTATAATATCACTGTTATAGCGGGCTCTGTTCTTCTGAATACTCTAGTCGTATACAGCCTTCATTGAGGAGAGCTTATTCGCTTCGTCTTTCAACACAGCTTCATTCATTCTCTCTGCAGCTCTTTGACCCCAGACTTAATTAATCGCAATGCTAAATCTTGCATGTAATTTACTGATAAAACTTCGAACATTTTCCTTGACTTTTACCCTTTTCACAAAATGCTTCATATATATTATATATATATATATTATATATATATATATATATATATATATATATATATATATATATATATATATATATATATATGCTGCCCAGCTATCTAGTTGGCACCATGCGCCAACTCACGTGCGCACCAGCGAGCATAGGGGTATCACCCCGTACTGGTAAAAATATAACTAATCCCTCCCATTCTAGTATCAGAGAACACACCTTAAAACATCAACACCATTAAACCATCCAATTTCAAAAATAATAGCACAAACCACCACTCATTAGATTTACGCATTTTAGAATCATTTTATAACCACTATCAAACCATCTTTAAATACAGACAGCAGCAATAACAACTTTAGTGATGTAGTTTAATAATAGTTAAGTTTTTTAGGTAGATACATTGTTTTGCATTTTAATTAGTTTATTTCCATTTTTTTAGCAGTATTTTAAAAGTGTGTGTTTTTTAAATGTTTAACATATATAAAAATTGTTCCCATAAAATTGTTTCATATTTTTACATTATTTTTTTATTTTATTTGTTAATGTCAGATTTTAAAGTAATTTTATGTTATTAGATCCTGAAGATGAGAATTGTTTTCTCGAAACGTCGATTAAAATGTTTTATAGAGCTCTATTTCTTCTGTTCCTTATAAAATAAGATTCCCAAAACATAGAAGCCGTAATGATATATATATATATATATATATATATATATATATATATATATATATATATATATATATATATATATATATATATATATATATATATTATATATATTATATACTGTCACTCACGGGCAGAGCCCTATTCGAGGAGTGTGTTTCCCTTAAGCCAGAGAAAACTGACTTAACCCACTGAGCTATATTATAATATATTATATATATATATATATATATATATATATATATATATATATAATATATATATATATATATATATTATATATATATATATATATATACTGCTCGGGGATATTATACATATTTAATTCCACGGATAATAGTGGATATTAATAATATATTATATATATATATATATTATATATATATATATATATATATATATATATATATTATATATACCAAAGCTGGAAACATTTTTACCTATTTGGCTGTCACAAAACTAATCCATTTTTAAACCTACTTTCTAAAATATATATACGGATAACAACAACTTTCTACTTTTCATTGAGAAATATAAACTTTATGTACTTTTTTTTTAACAAACACCTTCCTAATATAAGGTGACCATATTTTTCTGACCAAAAATCGGGACGCTTCTGAACATTGCCTTGCCCATCCTCCTCCAAAATACCCTGCCCGTAAGGGTTTTAAGGGATGTATAAAGAAGGGTGATTTTTAATATAAAGAAGAAATACGAATGTTGTTTTCAAAATCAAGTCATATGGTTTATTAGTTAAGGACATTCTACAAAATAAATACATTTTTGCCTTATTCTGCTATCACGGGCCGCGCCCTCTGGCTGGCTGAATAAATAAGTATTTGCCAAATCTAAAAATCGGAACAAATGTCCGTCCCGATTGATCCTCCTTACAAATTTATTTCCCTTGGATATGATTATCACAAAAAATTCTTCTAACCACAGTTTAAGTATTCACCATAAATCTCCTTTCTCCATTCTTTCTCAAATCTTTTTTAGCCACATCATTTTTCGTTACAAACGTAACAACATTATGGACTTTAATTCATCTCTTGGTTAAATTTCTCAATGTTTCAAAAGAGATTTTTGAGCAACATTTTCATCTCTGACTCCCTTTCTCTGTCTGCGTTTATACTTCCTTTTTTAATTAAACTTCCTTCCTCTGATTTTTGTTACATTAAATTAAAATAAACGAACTCTTTCATCCTTTACAATCCCATAACCCCCATATGAAGTTCCCCTTTGTTTTTACCCCTAATTTTTTACTAGGCTCTCTTCTCACTCATAAAAATCCATTACTTTACACATCTGCCTTCCTTTACTGTCTACAAATTATTGACTTTGGTGACTGTAATGACACCTATGGTGGCAGTACTTAGCACGAACTCGTAATTAGGAGAGGTTAGGACAGAAGAGTATAGAGGCAGTTCGGTTAGAACAAGTAACATTTTTACCTCACAATACCGCCTAACTTGAGAAACCATAGTTACACTAATAACTACCCCATAAACCTGAACTTATTCATAATCCAAACCAACCAACAACTTGATCTGAAACTTTTAGAATTCATTTACTGCATATTGTCAGTCTTAAACCTTCATTCAATAACGGTAACGGTCAGTTCTAATTACATCTATATTATCTATGGTTATTTCAAATTGACATTGAAATGATATTACTTGAATATATATATATATATATATATATATATATATATATATATATATATATATATATATATATATATATATATATATATATATATATATATATATATATATATATATATATATATACCACACCCTGCCAATAGGAGAAATCTCTGGTTTGTTTCTACGATAAGCATTCCTTCTTATTTAGATTTTTTTGCTTCGAGAGAGAGAGAGAGAGAGAGAGAGAGAGAGAGAGAGAGAGAGAGAGAGAGAGAGAAGAGAGAGAGAGAGAGAGAGAGAGAGAGAGAGAGAGAGAGAGAGAAGTTATTCGTCATAATATGTTCATTTCTGGATTATGAAAAGTGTGTTTGCCTAAAAAAAATCAAGGTCATTTTGCATTTTCTTCGTTTTCTATGCTTGTGTGTATGTGCGTGTGAGTGTGAGTGTGTGTGTGCTGTTTCGTGATACAACATGCTATTTTGTTCGCGTAAGTAAATTGCGACTCGTAATGAAAAGCCTTTAGTTATCAAAGATAAATATACAGAAACTGTTTCGTATGTTAATATATGAGACCTAGGAAGGAGGTCGGTGGTAAAGTTGAGGGCAAAGACGGGAGCTTTTTTATTTTATTTTTTTTAAAAAAAAAAAAAAAAAAAAAAAAAAAAAAAAAAAAAAAAAAAAAAAAAAAAAAAAAAAAAAAAAGAGAGAGAGGAGGAGGAGGAGGTTTGATTCTCAGTTTAATTTACTCGACGCTGACGATGACCTTGATCGAAGGTCACGTGATGACAACTTTTTTAGTCGTTTTTCATTTAAAATTTTATCGTTTTTATACATTACTTTTCGCTTTGCGTTTTCTCTCTCTCTCTCTCTCTCTCTCTCTCTCTCTCTCTCTCTCTCTCTCTCTCTCTCTCTCTCTCTCTCTCTCTCTCTCTCTCTCTCTCCTTTGTTCCGATTTTTTTTTCATGAGATTTTTTTATATTCCCTTACAGTTCGATCTACATGTCAATGCATTTTATCCGAGTTATGTTAGAAATTAGATACTTTAATATTCCATTACATGAGATTCAATATTGATGGCTCTTGGAATCATTATTCCTGGAATATTCCAATCAAAATTTCAAATACTCTTGGAATTTTACATTGAGATTTCTAATTAAATATTAATAGGGTAATCTGTATTTAAAAAAAAAAAAAAAAAAAAAAAACCGACATTTTTTTTTTTTTTTTTTTTAAAAAAAAAAAAAAAAAAAAATACAGATAGTAATAGGGTAATCTGTTAAAAAAAATAAAAATAGACATATTAATAGGGTAATCTGTAAAGAAAATAGACATTAATAGGGTAATCTGAAAAAAAAATATAGACAGGGTAAGATGTAAAGAATGGAAAAAATAGACATATTAATAGGGTAATCTGTAAAAAAAAAATAGACATTAATAGGGTAATCTGTAAAAAAAAGATATTAATAGGGTAATCTGGAAAAAATAGACAGAGGGTAATCTGTATAAAAAAAAAGAAAAATAGACATATTAATACGATAATCTGTAAAAAAAAATATATATATATAGACATTAATAGTGTAATCTGTTAAAAAAAATACATATTAATAGGGTAATCTAGAAAAAAATAGACATTAATAGGATAATCTGAAAAAAAAAGAAAAATAGACATTAATAGGGTAATCTGTAAAAAAAAAAAATAGACAGGGTAATCCGTAAAAAAAAAAAATAGACATATTAATAGGGTAATCTGTAAAAAAAATAGACATTAATAGGGTAATCTGTAAAAAAAAAAAATACAGATATTAATAGGGTAATCTGGAAAAAATAGACATAGGGTAATAGAAAAATAGACATATTAATAAGGTAATCTGGAAAAAAAATAGACATAATTAATTGCGTAATCTGTAAAAAAAAAAAAAAAAAAAAACAAAAAAAAATAAAAAAAAAAAAAAAAAAAAAAAAAAAAAAAAACTGTAAAAAAAAAAAAAAGAATATGATTGCTCTGTTAATCGATAGAAGAAAAATCATTCCTTCTTCTTCTGTTACCCTGTACTGTTTCCTCCCTCCCGTAAAACTTCCCAATCTCATCTCTCTCCATTGCTCCCCCTCTCACCATATATTCATATATAACCCTTCCCTGCCGCACGAAAGCCCCAAATTCTCTTTTTTTATTTTACCCACATAACCCCCCACCCCCTCCCCACACGTTTTCCATTAAATTGCTCCAATTTCAATTCCTATGTAAATTAATAATAGAAGCCTTCCTTTTGTAATACTAAGTCTTCCGCTGTGCCGCTTCTTTCGTTTGTGCACAGTTTAATTATTTTTAGTGAAGAATTCCGTTTTTATCGTGTTGGTGAGATGTAAATTTAAAAGATGACCTTCAGAGTCAAAAGATTTTTTTTT
>SEYY01002386.1:17500-21340 GCA_009176605.1 Armadillidium nasatum
ACTGTGCAGTGCCGTGGAAATACCTTTTAATGGCTACAATTATCACTCATAAAATTAAAAAATTCTCCTCGTTTTATAATGAAATGAATAATACGCAGCATTTATTTCCCCGATTTTGACAGTCTCTCGTCATTTTTGACAGTTTCTTGCCATATTTGATAGTTCTCCTTTTTTACAGTTTTTTGCAATTTCTGGCAATTAACCCTTTTTTACGGCTTCCGCATTTTTTGACAGATTCTTGATATTATTGGCAATTGTCCTTTTTTACAGTTTCTTGCAATTTTTGACAGTTCAGTTTTTACAGTTTCTTGCAATTTCTGGCAGTTGTCCTTTTTTACAGTTTCTGTATCTTTGACAATTCTTGTAATTTTTGACAGTTTCTTGCCATTATTGACCGTTGCCGTTTTTAACAAGCTTAATTTTAAGGTTACCGTATATTTTTCCTATTAATTTTTACTTATTTCTTTCCGATTTTTTAAAATTATTTACAAAAAATAAATAAATAAATATATAAATAAATAAATAATTTCTTTAACGTTGGAAAAATCATTATAATAAATAGAAATTTAGTATTCTTTAAAATATATTTCAATTTTTAAAAACAAATGAATTCTACCATTCATATCTGATGTTATTTTAATTTTAATAAATTTTTCATTCCAAGAATTAATTAATTAATTAATTAATAATTATAATAATAATAATAATAATAATAATAATAATAATAATAATAATAATAATAATGGGATTTCTTGAAACTTTTTTACGCTTTATTGATAAAATCTAAAGATAGAGTTTGAAAGTTTTCAGTTTTCCTTGACCCAAAAATAAAAGTCTATAAAAATAAAAATCAATCAATTCTTCATATATATATATATATATATATTATATATATATATATATATATATATATATATATATATATATATATATATATATATATATATATATATATATATATATATATATATATATATATATATATATATATTATATATATATATATATAGGAGGGACATAACTGCTACGCCCACTCTTCTTGAAGTATGAAACAATCCTCTAAACTGTCCACAACCACTTTTGATTTATACATTTTCAAGGACGGTGTTTCGGGCATGTCGGCCTTGTATTTGGGAATGTTTTTTTTCCTTTCTCTGGTGGGTGTATGTAGGCCTCTGGTGGTTTATTACCATATATATATATATATATATATATATATATATATATATATATATATATATTATATATATATATATATATATATATATATATATATATATATATATATATATATATATATATATATATATATATATATATATATATATATATATATATATATATATATATTACTATATTACCTTTCCTATATTTTTATCCGGTATCTTTTCCAACTCTCATTCGCCCTTCGTCTTTCGATATACCTTTTTCTATCGCTTTTACTTTGCCTATTTCCCTGAATCACAAGGAAAACATTCCCCCCAACTTTATCTTTCCTCCTCAAATTCTCCCTTTCCCCACTACCTTCCCTCCTTAGTGAATTCCTCTCTCCCTCCTCCCCCACCCTCTTTTATCCAGCCATGTTCTCCCACTTTTATTCTCTCCCCAAACTCCCACTCTTAACAAGCCTTTTTCTTCTGTAGGTCACCTTTAAGCTGAGAGAATTTTCTTATTTTCTTGCCCGATTCGCTTCAAGTTTGTTCACCATTCGCTCCTCGCTACTTTGTAAGGTCTCTCGGCAACACATCTCCCAATTCACCTTTTGCTTCATTATAATAATTATCGTATGTGTTTTCGTAGGATTTTGCTGAGTAGCTCCTGGGGATGGGTTTTTTTTCCTTCCTCGTAAATATCTTCCCATAGGATCGTTGGACACAGAAGTTCATTTATTCTCCGCAGAAGCACTTACACACACACACACAATCTATATATATATATATATTAGTGATGGCATCCGCATCCGCATCCGCATGCGCGGATGCGGAACATCCGCACAAAAATCAACATCCGCATCCGCATCCGCATCCGCATTTTCGAAAATTCAACATCCGCATCCGCATCCGCATCCGCACTTTCGGAAATTCAACATCCGCATCCGCATCCGCATCCGCACTTTCAAAATTCAACATCCGCATCCGCATCCGCATCCGCACTTCTCCAAAATTCGACATCCGCATCCGCATCCGCATCCGCAAATTAGAAAATATGACATCCGATCCATCACTAATATATATATATATATATATATATATATATATATATATATATATATATATATATATATATATATATATATATATATATATATATATATATATATATATATATATATATATATATATATATATATATATATATATGCGAATTGTAGATCAAGAGTGAGGGTGAAGAGAGAACTATCGGATTGGTTTAGCATAGGAGTGGGATTGAGACAGGGGTTTGTAATATCTCCATGTTATTTAATCTATTGATGAATGGTTTACTTAGAAAAATGGAGAGAGAAGGGAAGAGTATTACGTTGAGAAATATGGAGGGTGAATGTGAAGTGAATGTTTTACTTTTTGCAGATGATGCGGCATGTGTTGGTGGCAGAATCTGGAGAAAAGATGAGAATACTTGTGAGAGAGTTTGAAGGGAAATGTGCAAACACGAGATTGAAATTCAATCCAGCGAAGAATAAAGTTATGAGGATTGGAGGTGGGGATGAGGAAATGTGGAGGGAGGAATTGGTTTGTAGAAGTGTGAGAATGGAAACTTGAGGAGGTGAATGAATTCAAATATCTAGTAATGTTGGGTGGAAGGTAAGGGTGGGACGGAAAAAGGAATAAAGAACAGAGTGGTAGAAGGAATGAAAGTATTGGGGGGCCTAAGAAAAGTATGGAAGAAAGGAAAAAATTTCGAAAGAAATAAAGATAAGAATGTTTGAATGTATGTGTTCACCTTCTGTATTGTATGTGTGTGAAACATAGACGATAAGTGCTCGGTCGAGAAAAAGTTTCAATGTCTTTGAGATGAAAGATTTGAGAGCGATATATAAATTGAGAAGGATTGATAGGATTAGAAATGAAAGAATAAGGGAGATGTGTAAATGGAAGAAGGGTGTAATTGATAGAGAGGAGGAGGATGTGCTAAAATGGTTTGGACATATGTGAAGAATGAAAGAGAACAGAATGGTTGGCAAGGTACGTAGATCCGATGTAGATAGGGGAAGGGTAGGGGGAGGGGAAGGCCGAAGTGGAGATGGATGGATGGAGTGAGAGTGATTTTGATGGAAGGAATTTGAGTTTAGACGAGGGTAGAAGATTTGTGGAGACAGAGATGGAGGGAGGTGGTGAAAGCGTTGAAAGGTAAGAATAGTTATGTTTGTAAGGGAATTGTGGCGGGCACCACCTCACGAAAGTGGGAAAGGTGATAGTGAAATATATATATATATATATATATATATATATATATATATATATATATATATATATATATATATATATATATATATATATATATATATATATATATATATATATATATATATATATATATATATATATATATATATCCGCATCCGCATCCGCATCCTCATCAATTAACATCCGCATCCGCATCCGCATCCTCATCAAAATTAACATCCGCATCCGCATCCGAACTTTTCGAAAATTCAAAATCCGCATCCGCACTTTCGAAAATTCAACATCCGCATCCGCATCCGCACTTTCGAAAATTCAACATCCGCATCCGCATCCGCATCCGCACTTTCGAAAATTCAACATCCGCATCCGCATCCGCATCCGCACTTCTCCAAAATTCAACATCCGCATCCGCATCCGCATCCGCAAATTGGAAAAT
>SEYY01002387.1:0-2500 GCA_009176605.1 Armadillidium nasatum
TTATTATTATTATTATTATTATAATTATTATTATCACTCCACAATCTCTTTCCAGATTCCAATTATCGGTAATTTGAATGCATCGATAATAGAGTGAAAAATACTTTTTCCGATTCACTTTTTCAACCTTCCTTATCTAACCCCCACCAATTGGGATCCCCCCCCTGTGTCATTTCCCTCTTCCTTGTTTAACCCCCCCACCTCCCACTGCTATCAAAAGGAAAGTCCTTGAAAGCAACTAATGAAAAAGGGGTGAGGGGTGGGGTGGAGTGGGAAAGGGTTAGTGTTTTAAGCCAGGGTTAAAAGGCCGTTGTCCTCTTCAAAGAAAGCTTCACAAAAATAATAATAATAATAATAATAATAATATAATAATAATAATAATAATAATTTTTATTTAAAAAAATGAAAAAAAAATAAAAATAAAACAGTCACGTATTTTTTTTTTTTTAAAGGACAAACTGAAAAATGAAAGAAAAAAATTATACATAAAATTAAAATAGTTTTGTGAAAAGAAGGACTCTTTGTATGTTTTGTCTGTATGTGTGAGAGAGAGAGAGAGAGAGAGAGAGAGAGAGAGAGAAGAGAGAGAGAGAGAGAGAGAGAGAGAGAGAGAGAGAAAAGAGAAAGATAAGGAGAGAGAGAAAAAGAGAGAGATAAGGAGAAAAGAGAAAGAGAGAAAGAGAGAGAGAGAGAGAGAGAGAGAGAGAGAGAGAGAGAGAGAGAGAAAACAAGCATAGTAGTTATATACTACGGAGAATGGGAAGAGTAGGTACTATATTTCGTGAATTAAAAATCAAAATAATTGTTTCCTACTTCCGACTTTTTTTTTTCCTTATATTTCAAACGATTTTCACGGTTCAAACTATTTCCTTAGTTTGTGTGTGTGTTTGCGTGTGTGTGTGTGTGTGTGTGTGTGTGTGTGTGTGTGTGTGTGTTCGTGTGTGTGCTTTAACTGAAGTACTTCATTGTTTGTTGCTTGTATTTAAGTAACAATGAACTTATTAAAGTTGAATTTGTTTTATAAGGTATAATAATAATAATAATAATAATAATAATAATAATAATAATAATAATAATAATAATAATAATAATAATAATAATAATAATAATAATAATAATAATAATAAGAAGAAGAAGAAGAAGAAGAAGAAGAAGAAGAAGAAGAAGAAGAAGAAGAAGAAGAAGAAGAAGAAGAAGAAGAAGAAGAAGAAGAAGAAGAAGAAGAAGAAGAAGAAGAAGAAGAAGAAGAAGAAGAAGAAGAAGAAGAAGAAGAAGAAGAAGAAGAAGAAGAAGAAGAAGAAGAAGAATATTATTATTATTATTATTATTATTATTATTATTATTATTATTATTATTATTATTATTATTATCTGACATATTAATTACGGTAATTAGAAAGGACAAAGAAGACTTTTGCTTTTTGTATCGCAAATTGGGGGAAGGTGTTAAACCCCAACCCACCCCTATTGATATCAATGGGGGATACGGACAAAGAAATGTTATTATTATTATCACTGGAAAAAAAATATCCAAAATTTTCAATGGAGAAAAAGATTTATTAATCATAAGAAAGCTGCTTCACCAATTTATTTTTCTAATAAGAAAACATTTGAAAAAAAAGTACTATAACATATATTGAAGTTGCTTCACCAATTTATTTTTCTAATAAGAAAATAAAATAAAGTCTTAGGCACATTTTTGTCACATTTTCACTGAAAAAGTTTTTTTTTTTATTTTTTATTTTTTTTTGTGAAGAGCTGCACCAACTATAAAGTCCCCATCAGGTACGATACGGGTGTTTTACGTAGTATGAAAGCAATAATAATATCCCAATATGGAATTCTGCTGCCAATATTAGCGAAACAGTCTGGGACTTATGGAGCTCAGCCCCTCAGAAACGTTATATAGTGAAACGTAGGACCTAAGCTGAGACTAAACATGAATTTCCTCTTATTAAAATGTTTCCGAAACATCTGTCACAGACACAACGTCATGATCAGGTCATTTTCGTTTTCAGCATCAGTAGGTTATTTTATTAATACCAATACCCTAATGTAGACATATTGCTTCTTTACGATGATTCCCGAGATCTATGAATCAAATCCGTATCTATATAAATACTCTTCTAATATCCGTTAATATTTGAAATAGGTGTGGTGCAGTGCGATGCTCAGTTTCGGTCTATTGTAGTGCCCTGCATTGGGAAAAAGGTGAAGGGTGGCGCGGTGGTGAGCGAAAAAAATGAAGGAAGCATGTTAACTGTGTGGTTGGAAAAAAGATGACTGGTGTGACTTTGCTGAGCGAAAAGATGACATATAGAAAGGAAATATGAAGTCTGGCGCAATTCGGTGCGAAAAGATGAGTGGTAAAGCGGTGCCGTGCGAAAAATTATTAGACAGCGCTGTGCAGTGCGGTGCGGTGCGGAAATTTTAAATTTTATGTACTAAACATTCCAGTTAAATATTCAACAGAAATTTCCTGCAGATAAATGGCATATTTT
>SEYY01002387.1:30000-35000 GCA_009176605.1 Armadillidium nasatum
GAAAGAGGAGGGAGAGGGTAAGAATTCTCTACTCTCTCAAACCGACCATGGAGGAAAAAAAATAACCCTAAATTTCATAACCTAAACAACTGGTATTTATATATAGTAGTAGAGATCACACTACTGATAGCAGGCTAGTAGGAAGTAACCTGTCCTATGTTTCATATTCTCTGTCTCAAGTTCCAATATTCTCATGCTTTCATTTCCAATTTTCCCATACCCCATACCCCTACCCCTCCTCATGACCTTTCCCTTCTCCCCCTCAGGAAGGGGACCTCCTTCAGCAAGTTTAAAAGAGAGGATCGCTTTCAAAATCAGGATTTAATTTTAAGATCCTCTTTTAAATTTTCCATTATACAATCTTGAATAATAATAATAATAATAATAATAATAATAATAATAATAATAATAATAATGATAATGATAATGATAATGATAATAATGATAATGATAATGATAATGATAATGATAATGATGATAATGATGATGATGATGATGATGATGATGATGATGATGATGATGATGATGATGATGATGATGATGATGATGATGATGATGATGATGATGATGATGATGATGATGATGATAATAATAATAATAATAATAATAATAATAATAATAATAACAATAATAATTTCCACTCTGGGAATCGAAATCACAGCCTACGACAACCAGAGTCTGATACGTTCTAAGAAAGAGTAAAAGGATTAAAGACCTACACTTTGACTCCTTCAACCTTTATCACGTGACTCCATTTAGACTCAAATCTACCTTTGCATAATAACGGGTCTTAACCCTTTCCAGTAGTCTGACCAAAAATTTAGCGACTATACAGCGATGGAAAACCTTTAATAGTTGCCAAGGGTCACTTTTAGTACATCTAAAAATTTTAGAAACATGAATGGGTCACACATACTTACTAATATATTTTTAATGAGAGACATGTTGAGCCTATTTTAATGTTCAATGCTTTAATTCGAGGTTCATATTTTGTTCCCTTCATCTTAACGCAAGTGGAGAGTATAATGAGATCTCATATCGTGTGGACGTGTTTCACTCGCTCTGAACTCGTGATGGCTCTGAAGGGCAATATTTTGTCTGCCCGGAAGGACGGAATATTCCCTCGTCGGTTAGGTCTGCTCTCAAAAAAAAAACCTTAAAGCAAGAAGCACTCGTATCCATACCAAGGCGATTCCTAGTGGTTGATTTTATATAGTTCATGGATGGATAGTTTATAATTTACGCATGCACAAAAATTATCATAAACTAAATTTGCGTGATCACGAAGTAACATTAAACATTGACAACTGATAAACTACAAAGAGAAAAACAATCAGATAACATACATAGGTGTATAAACTATTTCAGAAATGTTTCGTTATTTTTTAATTTTAATTGGTTTTTATAACAGTTTATCGCCGCGATTGAACAAAACATTGTGAGACTAAACGAGAAACGGACGAAAGAGTTGGAAACATCGTCATACGTTTGGCAGTGTTGCATAATTTCTGAAAAATAATTTCCTGAGTTTCCTCCTCGTCTCGTGCATGGGTCACTGAAAAATTGGTGGTGGGTCAGTTCGTGACTCGCGGGTCACTGGTTCGCTATCACTGGGCTGTCTATGATCATTCTTTCATGTACTGCTATTCATGTACTTTAGGTACTGTTATGCTCATCTTTTCATGTACTGCTATTCTCATTCTTTAGTGTGCTCCAAAATTAACGGCAAATACAGAAAAAATCGCTATCTCTCTCTCTCTCTCTCTCTCTCTCTCTCTCTCTCTCTCTCTCTCTCTCTCTCTCTCTCTCTCTCTCTCTCTCTCTCTCTCTCTCTCTCTCTCTCTCTCCTTTAACTTTTAGAAATTAGATTACTTTTAAAATATTACTCAAGTTTACTAATTTATTGCAAGGAGGTAGATAGAAATTTTTCTTCAGAAGAAAAAGCATGAGTGCTTACCACCGTATTTTCTCCTACCTCATTATAATCAAAGTAAAGGAAGCAGTAATATATATATTAATTAAAAAATATTAAGTAAAAAAAAATGATAAATAAATATAAAAACAAATGTTTTTTATATTAATAAAAAAAATCAAAATAATAGTGGGGGAGGGTGGGGAAGGAAATCAGGAATTTTTAAAAACTTCATTTTTTCCTTTTTTTTTTTTTCCCCCCAAAAAATATTTTGTTGCTAAGGAAACAAATTTTTAAGTTTAAAATTTCGCCTAATTTTTTTTTTTTTTATGTAATAAGAAAAAAAAAATAACATTATTTAACAAACGTAAAGTTCAAGGTTTCGTACAGTAAACTGCAATATAATAATAATATTAATAATAATAATAATAATAATAATAATAATAATTAAAAATAATAAAATATATAATCATATTAATAATAATAATAATAATAATAATAATAATAATAATAATAATAATAATAATAATAATAATAATAATAATATAATACTATAATAATAACTGTAATATAATAATAATAATAATAATAATAATAAAAATAATAATAATAATAATAAATAATAAATAATATAATAATAATAATAATAATAATAATAAAATAATAATAATAAAAATTATTAAAAAAAAAAAAATTTTTACATAAAAAAAATAAAAAAATAAAAATAATAATAATAATAATAATAATAATAATTAAAATATTCACTAAAAATTACTTCTATTACTAATAATAATAATAATGGTAGATTATAAATATTTTTAATACTGATAATAATAATAATAATAATATTCAATACTATTACCTATTACTATTACTACTAATAATAGTAATAATAAAAATATTTATAAATAATATAATAATATAAATAATAATAATAAATAATAATAATAATAATAATAATAATAATAATAATAATATTTTTTTTTTTTATTTAATTTTTTTTTTTTTAATATTTTACTAATAATATTTATAATAATAATATAATATAATAATAAAAATTAAAAAAAAAAAAAAAAAAAAAAATATATATATTATATATATATATATATATATATATATATATATATATATATATATATATATATATATATATATATATATATATATATATATATATATATATATATATATATATATATATATATATTATATCATTTCCCGCGATAGTTAATGCTATCCCGGCAGATAAAAGCAAGGCCATGATAGGGGAAACCCCTTCTTATTATGCTATTTATATTGTATAAGAAAAAAAGAGAGAGAGAGAGAGAGAGAGAGAGAGAGAGAGAGAGAGAGAGAGAGAGAGAGAGAGAGAGAGAGAGAGAGAGAGAGAGAGAGAATGAGAGAAAGAAATAGAAGAGAGAGAGAGAGAGAGAGAAGAGAGAGAGAGAGAGAGAGAGAGAGAGAGAGAGAGAGAGAGAGAGAGAGAGAGAGAGAGAGAGAGAGAGAGAGAGAGAGAGAGAGAGAGAGAGAGAGAGAGAGAGAGAGAGAGAGAGAGAGAGAGAGAGAGAGAGAGAGAGAGAGAGAGAGAGAGAGAGAGAGCCTGAATTTCCCCGAACCAATTTATTTTCCCATGTTATAATTTACTCCTATTCTTCTGGCAACGTTGCCAAGATAAAAAAATAATAACAAAAATGATAAAGTTCTCATATACTTTTTCTCTCTCTCTTGAACATCCCTTCAAAAAAACATAAATATTATTTTTCTTTAATATTATTTTCCACTAAAGTCCTTGGAGAGTTTACGTATTATTCTCAGCCTAACCTTGAAAAGCCTACACAACTTTTTTTCTTCTTCTTCTTCTTTTCTCTCAGATTCGTTTATAAACTTTTAAAATCTTTTTACGTAATAATAAATTATGTCCACAAATTTTTTGTGTATTAAAGATAGTCTATATATAATTTATAAAGATTATTTTAATATTAAATGCTTATGATTGTTAAGTATTTTAATTATTAATTTAGTTTTTAACAAGTACAAAAATATTGGTATTATTATCCTGATAAATGACCTTGAAATACGAGCTAGGCTGTGGTGCTACTCTGTCATGTGAAAAATGTAACATCGTCTGCATTTTATATCATATAGGCCGTTATTTATATATATATATATATATATATATATATATATATATATATATATATATATATATATATATATATATATATATATATATATATATATATATATATATATATATATATATATATATATATATATATATATATATATATATATATATATATATATATATATATATATATATATATATATATATATATATATATATATATATATATATATATATATATATATATATATATATATATATATATATATATATATATATATATATATATATATATATATATATATATATATATATATATATATATATATATATATATATATATATATATATATATATATATATATATATATATATATATATATATATGATCTTATTTAATATATATGTATACACAAGGTTTTTTTTATGGACAATTTTTTGTTTGCTCTTTTTCTTTGGCGAATTTTTTATTTTTTTTATTTTGCTACACGTGGCAATTTATTTTTTTTTTTTTTTTTTTTTTTTTTTTTTTTTAAATTTTTTTTTTGTTGTAATAAACTTATTTTAATATATATATTTGCTGGCCGTTAGGCCTACATTTACCCTTCAAATAAAGGTTAGGTTAAGTCGAACTAGTTTGTTAAGAAAAAAATTAAGGGAAATACATGAAATTTATAAAAAATACTCCTGCCACACTGTCTACATTTCAGCATTTTCGCTACTTTTTTTATTTTTAAAACTATAACTTATTTCTCTTTCGCTTTTCGGTTTCTTAAATATTTTTTTTTTCGTTTTCTTCGGGTCACAGTCTGATATAGATAGAGTGGTGCACAATTGGATTAAAGAGTGGTTGAAGAACAGAAGGCAGTGTGTGTGCTACTGATTGGAAATAAGTCATTATTATGGGATACAATGAAAAGTGGGGTCCCACAAGGTTCTGTGCTGGGATCATTATTTTTC
>SEYY01002387.1:40000-45000 GCA_009176605.1 Armadillidium nasatum
TTATTATTATTATTATTATTATTATTATTATTATTATTATTATTATTATTATTATTATTATTTATTTAAAGAATTTACAGTTATCGATTAAATTCCTCCCATATTATTTAGCATGTGTTCAGAAATTAAATTTGAGGAGCATAGAAACTTATTGGTCAGTTTATTTATTTCAATTAAATTTAAATTTAATATAATTTTAAATTTTCTGAAATTGGAATCTTCAAGTGTCCGACGCATTAACATATACTCAAACCTTATAATGTATTAATACATTTATATGTATTAATATATACAAAGTATAAGATTTTTTGTATGTATAACTTTGTACCTGGAAAATGAATAAAGATTAAAGATTATTATTATTATTATTATTATTATTATTATTATTATTATTATTATTATTATTATTATTATTATTATTATTATTATTATTATTATTATTATTATTATTTAAATTAATAAGATATTTAGCTTGTAAAGTTTCTTTCGAGTGTAAAATTTCAATTCAATTCAATTCAAACAGTTTATTCAGAAAAAAAAGTACATTTAAAAGTTTGAACTATTACATACAAAAAGGTCCTATACTGTTAAATACAATAATAAAAATAATAGGTAATGATAATAATAATAATAATAATAATAATAATAATAATAATAATAATAATAATAATAATAATAATAATAATAAAGTCCAGTTCTCTGAAAAGGGGTTGCTAGGGGGAAAACACTCCGTTTCCTTTGAGCCCCAAAGTTTATTACATATAAATTTAATAATTACAATCATATTGAATGATAACTCTATACGGTCTGCATAAAAATATACAAATGCATGGCAGACGAGCAAATGCCTACGGTGGGCGGAGCCTCTCCTACCCACGACTCGTGAGTGGTGATTATTATATTTTTAATCGTTTAATTAGTTATTAAATAATTTTATATTTAGAAACTATGCAATGTAGATAACTATACCAAATTTGTAGACTGCATACAATACACTGCAAAAATTGTCCTAACGAATCGTTGGGACAAGTAGCAAAAAAATGTCACAACAAATTTTTTCAGTAATTTTCTTATCAGAAAATAAATCGGTGAAGCGACTTTCTTACGCTTAAGAAGTCTTTTCTCTATTGAAAATTTTACTGTGACACTTTTGGCCACTTGTCCCAACGATTCGTTAGGACAATTTTTTTAGCAGTGATACGGAAACACAGTCTGAGGACCTTTCATGACCCCAAGAATTCGAAACAAATACTTTATCTCGAACAAATACAAAACTCTTATCACGAATCACCAAATCATGATCATATATAAACACTAATCTGAAATTGTGGCATCTTTTTATTGTATCTCCGTTGACGGATGGACCAGAATGTGACTCCACACCAAAGTGACGTAATCACATTTATATGAACGTGTTCCTCTGCACCTTCGTATAATCATACACTGCAAAAATTGTCTTAACGAATCGTTGGGACAAGTGGCTAAAAAAATTTAATTAAACAAATTTTTTGTTATTTTCTTATTAGAAAATAAATCGGTGAAGCAACTTTCTTATGCTTAACATGTCTTTTCTCTACTGAAAATTTTATTATGACATTTTTGACGCTTGTCCCAACGATTCGTTAGGACAATTTTTGCATAATATATATATATATATATATATATATATATATATATATATATATATATATATATATATATATATATATATATATATATATATATATATATATATATATATATATATATATATATATATATATATATATATATATATATATATAGATGGGATTTATAGGGTCTGAACCCTTTCCCCCGAAGGACGTGAAACGAACATTAAAACACAACGAATAAACCTAAACTCGATTTCTGTCTTTCTAGTCATGTCGGCCTTTAATCTGATTTCGGAACTGGTTTAACCCAACTTTTACACAACTTATTCGAGGAGGGGTATTTTGTAGGTAGTTTTTTTTTTTAACCCTAGGATTCGATTGCGGGATTGAACCAACACTTTGGTACTTCAGGGACATTGTTTTATTCGTGGAGGGGTATTTTCTAGGGTTTCCCCACCTATCTAGAATCCGCTTGAGAGATCGAACCAACACCTTTTAGAACGTGAGCCAATCAAACTACCATTACTCCACGGTACCTTCCTTTCTTTATTTAAGTTATTGGTTTTTATATTAGTATTCAGTTTTCTTCATGTTAATCTTCATTCACTCCCACAGGAAGGGTTGTTCACACTCAGTGGGTCTAGTATTTTCTTTCATCTAGAATTTAAACATTCTCCTAGATTTTTCTAGATTATACTTCTCATGGTCTTGGTTCTTAATGATAGTTCTCTAGTTTTACTTCCTAGGAATGGTTTTTTGTCAGTGGGACTTCTATCTTCCATTTGAAATCAAAACCCTTTCTCCTAGATTTTCCTAGATCACCTTTCTCCTAGATTTTCCTAGATCAAGCTTCTTGGTCACAGTAGGTCAAGGTTTTACTATTTCTGTCTCCATGTTCTTTACGTGATAACACCATGTTGATATTTCGAAATTTCACTAGAGAGCATTTAGTCATCTAGGAAATTGACCTACGTCAGAATTGAAGTGTATTTGGTACAGAATGTTATAAATTGACCTAGGTCAGAATTGAAGTGTATTTGGTACAGAATGTTATAAATCGACCTAGGTCAAGGTCGAAGAGAATTTGGTACGGAAAGTTATAAATTGACCTAGGTGAAAAATGAAGGGTATTTGGTACAGAATGTTATAAATTGACCTAGGTTAAAGTTGAAGGGTATTTAGTACAGAATGTTATAAACTGACCTGTCAAAGTTGAAGGGTATTTGGTAGGAATGTTATAAAATGACCTAGGTCAAAGTTGAAGGGTATTTGGTACGGAATGTTATAAATTGACCTAGGTGAAAAATGAAAAGTATTTGGAATAGAATGTTAAAAATTGACCTAGGCTAAAGTTGAAGGGTATTTGGTACAGAATTTTATAAATTAGCTTGGGGAAAACTGAAGGGTATTTGGTACAGAATGTTAAAATTTGACCTAGGTCAAAGTTGAAGGGTATTTGGGACAAAATGGTACGATTTATTTTATACAAACAGCAATTCCTAACTATCATTCCCTGTATCACTATTATTATTATTATTATTATTATTATTATTATTATTATTATTATTATTATTATTATTATTATTATTATTATTATTATTACTGTTACTACCACTACTACTGGGAAATTTAAAAATATCCTGATAGTATAAAAATTCCTTAAATTATGATAATTTATTAATTGAAAATAGATTAATGAAAAAATAAATAATTGATTAATGGAAATCAATTTATTTAAAATTTATGAATAATAATAATAATAATAATAATAATAATAATAATAATAATAATAATAATAATAATAATAATAATAATAATAATAATAAAAATAATAATTTCATTCATGAATGTATTTTTATTATTATTCATTGTCATTATTATTATTATTATTATTATTATTATTATTATTATTATTTATATTATCATTATTTTTAAATTCTTTTTCTTCTTTCATAATTATTATTTTTTATTATTATTAGTGTATTATTATTATTATTATTATTATTATTATTATTATTATTATTATTATTATTATTATTAGTATTATTATCATTTATATTACCATTATTTTTATAATTCTTTTTCTTCTTTCATAATTATTATTTTTTTATTATTATTAGTCATTATTATTATTATTATTATTATTATTATTATTATTATTATTATTATTATTATTATTATTATTATTATTATTATTATTATTATTATTATTATTATTATCATTTTTTTCAGTCTAATAACTTCGTTTACACAAAAGATTTTACAAAATACAAAGTATTTTATTTATTTATTACTTTTTTATTTTTATTTTTACTTATTTATTTTATTTTTTTATTTTTAAAATAAGTTTTTTATTTATTTTATTTATTTTTATTATTATTAGTTTTTGCAGTCTATTAACTTTGTTTTCACATAAACTTTTTTCCTTTAAATATAATTAATAATAATAATAATAATAATAATAATAATAATAATAATAATAATAATAATAATAATAATAATAATAAAAAAAAAAAAAAAATTTAATATATATATATATATATATATATATATATATATATATATATATATATATATATATATATATATATATATATATATATATATATATATATATATATATATATATATATATATATATATATATATATATATATATATATATATATTTACCTTGATTTCTTTATCCAAGACTCAAGCTTGACCTTGAAATTCTTATTATAAACACACGGCGACTTTTATAATACTTCCTCGTATGATATCACACGCTCCCAAGGTCTCCCGTCCTTTGTGTATGTACGTGTGTGTGTGTCTATGTGTGTCTGTCTGTCTTATTATTACTTTTAAAAGTTAAAAAGCTGAATTTAAGATATTTTTTATTTTTTTTTATTATATATATTAAAATGTAACTAATGCTATAACACCTTGAAGGAAGCTGTTCTATTATATAACCTATATTCATTTGTATTGTCCTTGAAAAAATAATAATAAATATTATTAATAGTTTCTAAAGTTTAATCTGTTATAAAGCGTACTGTACGACGCGTCTAATTAAAATTATTGTTCTTTAAAAAAATTGCTAGCCTAACTACGCACTATATATAGAATACCTTCCTTATTCTCCAATTCGACATTTTTATTAATAAGTCATAAAATTTATTTTTAAAAAAAATTTATATAAATATAAATATAAAACTTTAAAAACTAGATCTGTTGTCTATAGTTTACAATGATGTGACAAAAAAAAGCAAAAAAAACAATTTTTTTAAGTTTGCATACGCAGACTTAACTAGTTCTTAATAAAATACATTTTCAATTCACTTAATCTGAACTTACAAATCTAGTTTTATATTTATTATTATTATTATTATCATTATTATTATTATT
>SEYY01002387.1:50000-85000 GCA_009176605.1 Armadillidium nasatum
TGTATGTATGTGTGTATGTATGTATGTATGTATGTATGTATGTGTGTGTGTGTGTGTTCACGGGCATTGCCCTATTCTAGTTTTTCTAGGTACCTAGGATCCCCAAGTGGGATCGAACCGGCGCCCTCAAGCACGTGAGTCAATCACTCTACTGTTTGAGCCACGGTAAACGGCAAGACAGCTTTTACAGCTCACTCATTATTCCAAGTAATAGCTAACTCTCCGTCCCCCCCTTCAGTACAATTCATAATTCATTCTTTATATATATTAATAATTGTGTTGTTCAGTGTTCTTTTGTGCTCTGCTGGGGTCAATCCTCTTCCCTCCTTCTGCGTTTCATTCCTTGATTTTTCGTCTGAAGCTTCCCCTACAATGCAATCCAGATTCCTATTTCAATTCCTATTCTTGTTCAGTTTTATGTCCATGATTCTACCCTTTATTGTTTTGTATTAAATCATTATTTAAAAAAAAAAAAAATATTTTCAGTGGCATTCGCCCCTGCATGGAGCACGCTTCACATATTTGGGGAAACTCTACTCATACAACTCTCCTTGTAAAGGTGGAATCTTGAGTTTTTCGTCTCTCTCTCTCTCTCTCTGCCTAACTGTTACATTTCTTATTTCTGTTTTATATAAGTGAAGTTGATCTTCGGAGATCTTTAGTAGCATAACCCCCCCCCTCTCCTTTGAGAAATACTCATGCAATTTCTTTCTACACATGCAATCTAATATTTACTTTTTCAAGCTATCTGACTACTTCTTTAATGTTTAAAAATTGCCAAGACAGAAATATTGACCTTGACCGAGGAGAAGAACTACTCTCGAAAGTTTTTCTCTTAACAATCGATCCTGAGACTCTCGCTTCCTCAGTTTGACATGACACGTTACCAAACACACCACTCAAGCGAATGATCTCTATATCCATTTTTTTTCCTATACTCTGCCAGGAAACAATTGAAAATCCTTCCTACCTCCTTGTTGCATACTTTCTTTGACTTGTTTAGACACACTAAAGGGTTTTTTGTTGTTTATTACTAAAGAGAATTGTAGGCCAAGCAAGCCGTTGTTCGAAACACAAAATTGCTTGCCTAAATCAAGACCCTCAGATACTCTCATGAACCTAGTCCGGAAGCAGATGAAGAAGAATATTAAAGTGAACAGTAGGCTCAGCAAACCGCTGTCTGAAACACAAATTTACCTTTAAATCTCAAGACCGTCTGATGGACTTATGAGCCTATTCTGGAAGTGGGTAAAAATAGGTAAATAGTAGGTAGAGCAATTTACTGTCTGAAACACAATAATGCAGCACAATTCAAAACCATCCGACACACTCATGAGCTTATTCTAAGAACGGATCAAGACGAATGTGAAGTGAAAATTAGGTTCACCTGAAATTTAAAAATTGATTCTTTAATTTCAGACTATCTGATGACCTCGTGAATATATTCTGGGAGTGAATGCAGAAAAAAATTGAAGCTAATGGTAGGTCTTGCAAGCGCCTAACTGAAGGTCCTCTGATAGGTTCATGAACCTATTCTAGTACCATATGAAGAAGAATGCCGAAATAAAAATTAGGCCCAGCAAGCCGCTACCTGAGACACAAAATTGCACGCTTAACTAGAAAATATTGCACGCTTAACTAGAAACACTCATGAAGCTATTCTGGAATAGGATGAAGGTTAATATTGATGTAAATAGAAGAACAAATATATTTTTTATTTCATACAGTAAAAGCATAAAATGAAACCCGTTATCTGATCTCGATGTGTTATATGACACATAAAATTATAAGAATTCTAAAGGAAATTATTTAATACAGAATACCTTGGCATAAAGGTAAAGTAACTGACTCACATTCTTGAAGGTTGTGGTTCGACTCCCCATGCGGAATCTAGGAGGAAAATTTCAACAAAAAAATAAATAAATAAATAAAAAATGAAAAAAAATTCTCATCTTCGTATAGGGCAATGCCCTTCAGATGCCAACCTAAAAAAAAAAAAAAAAAAAAAAAAAAAAAAAAAAAAAAAAAAAATTCCATACAAAGCCGTTTCTATAGTTTTTTTTTTTTTAAATGATTTCGAATACACAGGTTATGAAAACATGTGATTGAGAACGTTGACCCTGAGTAAGGAACTGTATATGCATTGCATTGACCCCACACATTGTAGATTCCACACAAGACAATTTTTTGACCAAGGACATCAATCCTATTGTAATCCTTCCCCATCATTCTTATCAACTGGATTTATCCACTTAAACAACTATAATCCTTCCCTATCGTTCTTATCAACTGGATTTTTCCACTTAACAACGATATTTATTTCAATAAATATGAAAATAAAACTTAAAGATTATTCTTTCGACAAGACTTAGGGCGGGCGGGTCATATATGGCGTTGGACGGGCCGATACTTAAGGACTTCCAGGGATTGTTACAATCCTGAGCAAAAACTTAGTTACTATCGTAATATATATATATATATATATATATATATATATATATATATATATATATATATATATATATATATATATATATATATATATATATATATATATATATATATATATATATATATATATATATATATATATATATATATATATATATATATATATATATATATATATATATATATATATATATATGATTAAGTTTAGTGACTGGCACAGTCCTTGATCCTTCAAAGGGTTCACTGAAGTCTATTTCTTTCCATATAGTAACAAAAAAAGGTAACAAAAACGAGAGATGAAACCATTCTGTTTTTAAGATAAGAACTTTAATTTCACGTATAGATTACAAGAGGTAAAAATATTTCAAATATTTTTTCCTTTTTTTCCAGATTTTGTAAGAGACTGGATTTTGTATGGCTATTTGTAATTGTTTGTGTGTTGTGTCCTCTCTCTCTCTCTCTCTCTCTCTCTCTCTCTCTATATATATATATATATATATATATATATATATATATATATATATATATATATATATATATATATATATATATATATATATATATATATATATATATATATATATATATAATGTAATAAATAATCAATTTACTAACACTCACGGGTCCGGGGTGAGTGGTGGGGGATATTTGCTTAGACCAGCGTTTCTAATCCAAGAAAATCTTTTCATATTCTTCAATAATCATTAAAAATAAAAACAAATTTCTTATTTTGAAATATTTTTTTCGAATGAATTTTAAATACTATTTTGTTTTTATAAAAATAATTCTCGTAAATATTTTAAATTTATGAATCAACTGTACAATAAATATCGATAAATTTGACAACTGCCTGACATAACGTTTATTAATCAGTCGTACGATAAACATCGCAATCTGTATTTTTAAATTTAACACCAGGAAGGTATATGAGTTAATTAAGAGGTCGTAAGATTATTAACTTTATGTTATAACTTTTTGGGTAGTCGCGAGACTTAACAGGATGGCTTTGTAAATGCTCATGTGCCATGCATTTACATTTTTAAGGTTTGAAGACTTTCGAACCAGACTTGGATTTTAACTACAATCCACCAAATTTTTTTTTCTACCAATTTCGTGGCTATGATATATCATAGCATAGCCCCCCTACCCGTGAGTTCTAGCAATTCTATCAATTTCGGGGATATGATATATCATAACCCCGAAATTGGTAGAATTTAGTGGATTATAACCCAAATCCAAGTCTGGTTCGAAAGTTTTCAAACATTAAAAATGTAAATGCATGGCACACGAGCATTTACCATACCAGTTCTGGTTGGTGAAATATGTAATGAGTCCCTTAAAGACAGAAATCTGTTAATCTGGATTTCACTTTTATTGTTGATATAAGGGCGTGTTTATGCAATGGCGAAAAGAGGAGATAGTGGAACCCCCTGTAGAAACCCAGTCCTTGAAAATTGTCATACTCTTCAGTGCCAAAAATTTTGCTCAATGAAACCCTTTTTTTTATTATTTTTATAGGGATCTGTTTGTATGCAATGGGGTTCAAGGGGAGTTAGTAAACACCCCACCCCCTGTAGAAACTCAGTCCTTGAAAAACAAGTTAAATTCTTGATTGGTAAAGTTAGGTAAGTTATGGTTAGGTCTGAAAAGATTAGGTTAAGTTTGGTTAAATAAGATATGGTTAGATATGTCCCAGAACTATTCTTTTTATTGGTAGAGGGATGTGTTTGCATGCAATGGGGTTCATGGGGAGTTAGTAAACCCCCCCCTGTAGAAACTCAGTCCTTGAAAAACAAGTTAAGTTCTTGATTGGTAAAGTTAGGTAAGTTATGGTTAGGTCTGATAAGGTTAGGTTAGGTTTGGTTAAATAAGATATAGTTATAAATGTCAAAGAACTATTATTTTTATTGGTATAGGGATGTGTTTGTATGCAATGGGGTTCAAGGGGAGTTAGTAAACCCCCCCCCTGTAGAAACTCAGTCCTTGAAAACGAGTTAAATTCTTGATTGTATAATAATTTTGTTACTATAACTCCAAGACTAACTTCCTGAGATCTTGGGGAAAAATTTGAAACTTATTTTATGTAATGGCGTCCGTCTTCAGCCAAACCGAACATTTTATTTTTAATTTTCACTTCTGGAAACAATGATGTCATATCGCAATTATAACAAAGAAATTGATATTAATAAAAAAAAAAAAATAAATAAAAAATTTATGTAACCTTCACAACTTCCGTTCTGTAATTTTTGGTTTCATTATCCTAGTTTAATTTTTTTTATTTTTTTTATTTTTTTTTTATTTTTTTATTTTTTTTTAATTTTTTTTATTTTTTTAAAGTGAGGTCTCATCAGGGAATGGCTGGAAATAACACGCAGAAAGTTAAATATCACATACAGGGTGCCCAAGAAGTCATTATTTATTTAGTGAAAGAGGAATTTTATATGTGCGTGTGTGTGTGTGTGTGTGTGTGTGTGTGTGTGTGTGTACATGATCGTGAGCGTGTGTGTACGTATTTCATGTGGAATAGCTGGAATCAACTTGCAGAAAGCTTATTTTCAACTACAGTGTGAACCTGTAAAAGAAGAGGAATTTTATGTGTGTATGTATGTGAGCGTGTAGGTGTGTGTGTGTGTGCGTGTGTTGTGATAAATGATTGCTGGAAGAAAAAAAAGCAGAAAGTTAAATATTACATACAGGGTGCCCAAGAAGTCATTATTTATATGGTGAAAGAAGAGGAATTTTAAGAGTGTGTATGCGTTTCTGTGTGCGTGAGTGTGAGTGTTTTACGTGGAATGGCGGGAAGCAACACGTAGAAAACTAAATTTCACCTACAGGGTGTTTCAGAAGTCATTTATTTGATGAAAGAAGAGGAATTTTATGTATGTGTATGTATGTGTGTGTGTGTGTTGTCAAGAATGGTTGGAAGCAACATACAATAATGTTTTCCTATATACAGGGTGTCCCAGAAGTCATCACTTACTTGGTGGAAGAAGAGGAATTTTGTATGTGTGATTAGGTGTGTGGTGTTAAAACACGCAAAAGTTTTATTTCACATACAGGGTGTCTCAAAAAGTCGCTATTTAAATAGCGAAAGAAGCAAAATTTTATTTAAATTTTTTTTTTGAGATGGTTTATATACCTGTATATTAATATATTTAAATGTCTTTTTGCTGAAATCTTATTTTTTATAAAAATTATTTAGTCTACCAATTATTGTTCTATTTCCAGACTCATACCATTATACGGTATTTAAGGGACACTCTGTACCGTGGCTTAAACGGTAGAGTGATTGACTCACGTGCTTGAGGGCGCTGGTTCGATCCCCCTTGTAGATCCTGGTTATATACTACCTAGAAAGGTTCTTCTCCTCGCAATGCCCGTGAGATGCATGTGAATTGAAATTAAGTTGCAAGTTAGTGACATGAAAAAGATGATAAACATGGAGTTAAAATGTAAATCAAAATGTAAAAGTAGATGTAAATTATGTAATGTTATATGATGTAAGAGTTAGTGATTATGGGAACTTTTGTTGCCGGTTCAATTTTTAAAATTACCTGGCTTCGGATATGGACTCATTATTTCATGATAAAGAATTTTTGCTCCGACATAAAATCCGGCTCAGCCGAAAACCTTATGAATCCGGTCATATATTTTATGATAACGGATTTTTTTTTTGTTTTTGTTTTGACCAAGCGATAAAGGATTTCTTTTGCTCTGACAAAGACTCCGGATTAGCCCAGAAACCTTATGAATCTGAACATTTATTTGATGGAACCGGATTTTTTGATTTTGTTTCGACCAAGTCTCCGGATTCGCCAAAAACCTTGTGGATCTGCTTACTTTTTTTACTCCAACTGAGACTCTGGCTCAACCAAAAAACCAGGCTACTCAGAATCTTCATTTTATGATAAAGATCCTTTTAACCTACACTCCACACGTTAAATCTTATTCTTTTAACACCTTGAATTTTCCACTCCTAACATCTCGAATCACCTTCCGCTAACACCTCGAACTACCCACCTCTGACACATAGAACCCACTCCACAAACACCTCGAACATCCCCTCTCTTTTCGCCCTGAACTTCCATTCCCCTAACACATCGAAAAAAGTTACTAACTACCATTCTAACTTATAAGTCCAGGTTTCTGTAATCGATTACTGAATAATCCTTCTCCAGTTCCTGTTGGGTTTGGTAACGTTAGGTAAAGTATCGTTAGGTCTGATAAGGTTAGTCTAGGTTGGGTTAAATAATATATGGTTAGGTATGATTTGGTATGGTAAAGTTTGGTCAGATTAAATTAGATTTGTTTAAATTTGGTAAAGATAAGTTAGGTTAGGTTAAGTATAGTTTTGTAAGGTTAAGTCTGGTTGGATTTGGTTAGGTTTGGTAATATTACATTAGATTAGGCTATGTTTGATTATGTTTAGTAAAATTATGTTAGACATGTTTAGGTATATCTTAAATATTGCAACGTCAGGTTTAAATAGGTTAGGTTAAGTTTGGTTAGGTTTAAAAAGGTTAGGTTAAGTTTGGTTAGGTTTAAATTGGTTAGATTAAGTTTGGTTAGGTTTGGTTGCGTGCAGTTACTTTAGGTTAAATACGTTAAAGTTTGGTTAAAATTATAATTTTTAGAATCTGAAGAACAAATTAAAAAAAAAAATTTATTAACATTTCAAAAATAAATTAGAATACTTGCAATCAAAAATAAATTGAAAAAGAAAGTGTTTTCCATTCTATAACAAAAAAAATTCTGCTTTGTGCGCATTTGAGGGGGTGAGGGGTGGGGGTGGGTGGGAGTGGAAGTGGGGGGTGAGGGGGTGTGGAGGCTGAAGAAAGAGACTTTTAATGTCTTTATGTAACTGAATTATTTCTTTTCTTTTATTCAAAATTTAACTTAAAAAAAAATAAAATAAAATAAAAAAAAATAAAATAAAAATCAATTTTTAATTCAAATTCAACATTCTAAATTTATTTCCAATCATACAAACAAATATATATATATATATATATATATATATATATATATATATATATATATATATATATATATATATATATATATATATATATATATATATATATATATATATATATATATATATATATATATATATATATATATATATATATATATATATATATATATATATATATATATATATATATATATATATATATATATATATATATATATATATATATATATATATATATATATATATATATATATATATATATATATATATATATATATATATATATATATATATATATATATATATATATATATATATATATATATATATATATATACAGGGTGTCCAAAAAGTATAAAAGAAAGCATAATTTTATTTATTTAATTTATTAATAGGTTAGAATATCAGTTACAAATTATATATAAATTAACGTCCAAGTAATTTCCGATTATGAAAATAATTGTACCCTACAAAAATTGTCCCAACGAATCGTTGGGACAAGTGTCAAAAATGTCACAGTAAAATTTTAAATAGAGAAAAGACATGTTAAGCTTAAGAAAGTAGCTTCACCGATTTATTTTCAAATAAGAAAATAACTAAAAAAAAATTTGATATTTTTGCTACTTGTCCCAACGATTCGTTGGGACAATTTTTGCAGTGTATCTATGTCTTCAGATTCTTATGTTATATTAGCCTTTAGCGACTCTATTGTTCTGGGACGGTTACTATAAATACCTGATTTAAGGTTCTTCTACTTTAAAACTAATGGTCTGCGTCGTCCAATTTATTTATTTATTTATTTATTTATTTATTTATTTTTTTTTTGGGGGGGGGGGGTAATGATAATTATAGTAATAAATGCTTAAATACTTTGCCTGTAGCGACATTTTTGAAGGTGTTTTTTTTTTTTTTTCCATCCGTTTAACCCTTCTTATAGAAGTATGCTTCGCCCTTCATTTTGAACAGATCTGAAACTATTTTTTGGTTGGTCTACCCTCTCAAATCGGGTACCCTCTCAAATCGTTTACCCTCTCAAATCGGGTACCCCTATGAGGTCGTCTCAGATAGGGGAAGATCAGGGCTGTAGATGTACCAAGAGTTCCATAAACCTTTGCCAAAAACCTCAATGATTTACGAAGCTCTCCACCCAAGCTTCAAAAAGAATTTTATGACGACTTTTTCACTTCAAAATTCATGTTTTTCAAAAATTTAAAAAAAAAAAAAAAAAAAAAAAAAAAAAAAAAAACACTTTTCAAAGGCACCTGTATTAAACAATTACCGACGAATGAGTGAATAAAATAACCTTTTGGTTATTATTATTATTATTATTATTATTATTATTATTATTATTATTATTATTATTATTATTATTATTATTATTATTATTATTATTATTATTATTATTATTATTATTATTATTATTATTATTATTATTATTATTGACTGGAGAAATGACCAATCATGTTTTATCGAGTTTGCCCAGGAACACTTTTCCGCGTACTTTTTGACTTCCACTCGTATATATATATATATATATATATATATATATATATATATATATATATATATATATATATATATATATATATATATATATATATATATATATATATATATATATATATATATATATATATATATATATATATATATCTCCTAATTTTTAAATTATATTATTTATTAAAATATTAATTGAATAAAAATAATTATAAATTAAATTATGAACAAGTTGAATAACATAACATTGAGCATTCATGAAAATTTTAATATACCAATTATGTGAATTAAAAATTTGGCAACAATTTTAAAACTAAATGCCAAATGTCTCTAGAATGCAAAACGTTGTTTTTGCATGCGTTCATATTATTTCAATATTTAATTAAGGAGTTCTAATCTTTAAAAAGAAACGTATAGCATTATTTTTTTTAACTTTTTTTAAAATTTTTTGGAAATTTTATCCTTAACTTGACTTAAAATCTTTAATTTAAAAAATAAATAAATAAATAAATCGCTTCTAACAAAGGAAGTTAATTTATTATTAGGTTTACGATATCATCTGACTTAGAGAATGCATCTTAATAATAATAAAATGATGTGTAAACTTTGAGTTATAAGAAAATTCATTACTACACTGTAAAAATTTGTCCTAACGAATCGTTGGGACAAGTGGTAAAAAAGTCACATTAAATTTTCAATAGAGGAAAGACATGTTAAGCATAAGAAAGTCGCTTCACCAATTTATTTTCTAATAAGAAAATAACTGAAAAAAAATTAGTTATTTTTTTTTTTTTTTTTAAACGATTTTTGTTTATATTTTTATTATTATATATATATATATATATATATATATATATATATATATATATATATATATAATATATATATATATATATATATATATATATATATATATATATATATATATATATACACTCCTATGCCGATGACTACACCCTTCATTATTCCTTTCAATTTGAAAGACGTCCCTCCCAACAGCAGTTATTAGACGCAAGAAGGATTGCCTTGGAGCAACTGACCTCTGATCTATCTCTCATTTCAAATTGGGGCAGAGAAAACATGGTCGTTTTCAATGCCTCAAAAACTCAATTCCTCCATCTTTCTACTCGACACAATCTTCCACACAACTATGACATCTTCTTCGAAAACACTCAACTCAAACCTTCATCTGTTCTCAATATTCTCGGTGTTTCTTTTTCTCGTGATCTTTCTTGGAAAGATCACATTATTTCTCTCTCTAAACAAGCTTCTAAGAGGTTGGGTGTTCTGTGGCGCCTTCGTAGTTTTTTTACGCCACCCCAGTTGCTTGCTCTGTATAGGGGTGTTGTTCGCCCCTGTATGGAGTACGCCTCGCATATCTAGGGTGTGTCCACACATACAGCTCATCTTGAAAAGGTGGAGTCTAGGGCTTTTCGTCTTATCAACTCTCCTGCTCTTACTAACTCTCTCCAATCTCTTTCTTCCCGTCGAATTGTTGCGTCACTCTCTCTATACTATCGCTATTACAACGGACATTGCTCTTCTGAACTCTCACGTCGCATACCTCCTCCACTGAGAAGGGCTCGTGCGACACGTCTTTCTACACAGTCTCATCCTTTCTCTGTCCAACTCTCCGACCCCAGACTTAACCGCTATGCTCAATCTTACATGTACTCTACTGGTAAAGTCTGGAACACACTCCCTTTATCGGTTTTCCCAACTTCCTTTGACTTGCACACTTTTAAACGCCGTGTATCGGGTCACGTCGGCCATTAGCGACCCCGAATCTGATTGTTTCCCAACTCCGGTGGATATTGGTAGGCCTTGGGACTTTGCCCACCGGAGGAGACATAAAAAAAAAAAAAAAATATATATATATATATATATATATATATATATATATATATATATATATATATATATATATATATATATATATATATATATATATATATATATATATATATATATATATATATATATATATATTTAATATAATAACGATATTCCTTAAGCATAACGTATCAAATTTTATATCGATGCTTCCCATTAAGACCTAGTGATAATTCATTCTAGTAAATACTTGCACAAGAGTTTGGCAGAACCTTGACAATCTTTGACAAGTGTGAACTTTAAAGTAATGAAAAGCAGAAAAAGTGTTGGAGGTAGGACAGACCCTTGAGGAACGCCACTATTAATAGATAAGTTGTCAAAGACTCAAAGTACAACCATAGTATAAGTATACTATGGTACAACCCTAGTATAAGTTCTGATACTATGGTACAACTTAACTAGAATAGTTGCTAATGTATGTATCATGTATGTAGGACGTTTTTGTTTTGTTTTGTTTGTTGAGAGTGGATCTCACCAACGGGGTAATATGCCGACCTTCCAGGCAGACAAAATACTGCCCTGCAGGCCATCATGAATTCAGAGAGAGCGAAACACGTCCACACGCAGTGGGAGCTCGTGACGTTCTCCAAGTATGACTTAAAATGTTCTGTGAGCTTTGGCTTTAAAATAAGGGATGACTAAATAGGTATTAATTCAGTATACGAAAATGCTAAGAGCTTGGAGAGTGTCACAAGCTCCCACTGCGTGTGGACGTGTTTCACTCGCTCTGAACTCGTGATGGCCTGCAGGGCAGGATTTTCAGTATACGAAAATGCTAAGAGAAGTTTTGAAAAGATACGCAGCTGAGTTAAACTAAAAACAATTTTTCCTTTAGTTTGAATTCGACATCTTTAGAAATGAAGAATTGGTTCAGATATTCTTAAATCCAGCGTGAATATTCCTCCTGCAGTAGTCGGGAAATCTTCTCTTATTTGTAATGGGTTTCCGATGAGTCCGCAGAAGCCATTTGCGAGGCAAATTTTATGCAAATCTAAGCTTATTTGCACTCTTGAGAACGCAACTTACTGTTTTTTGGTTTGATTGATGACTGATATTGAAAAATAAAATTTTTTTTTTTTTAAAAATGTAAAGCAACGTAGACAAAATAGTTTAGTGAAGATTAACAAGTTTATTAGAGAGCAATCAAACATAAATCTCGATCTCTTTATTTGTGATCCACTTTTAGGTGCTACTATTCAGTGCAGCGATTATTACGAACATATATTTTTTTAGTAATAACAGGGTTAATAGATTGATTTGAAAGAAGAAAGATTACTGTTGTTAATTTATAAAGGTGTGATTCTCCATATGTTTAAAGTACGACCCCATACGGGAAGTATCAGAAACTGGGAACAACTTTATCATTTTCATGATTTTTTGAGAGGAAGATACTCAACATTCCAAACTTGGGTATGGTCTTTGATTGGTGCCACCTTGCCTGCATCTATAAGGATGTTGGACACTGGTTCCCTGAGAAGGTTGTTGGTCATTGTTCTTTCATCTGATTACCATCTATTCATCATTCCCAACTTGGGTATGGTCTTTGATTGGTGCCACCTTGCTTGTCTCTATAAGGATGTTGGACACTAGTTCCTTGTGAAGGTTGTTGGTTACTGTTCTTTCATCTGATTACCCTCTACTCCAGAGGTTACAGTTGAGAACTTGGACTTTGGATCGTTGGCTATGTATGCAGAAACCTAATCGATTCGACGATGTTCGGAGAAGAGAACGTTAAATGTTTTAGTTTTTGTTTTTCTCCACAAGTTTGTTAGGAAATGATGTTAATAACAAATTCCAAAAGTAAAACATTGATCTTTCAAAATTTTAAATATAAAAAAAGACATCAATAATTGGAAATTAAATTGCGGTAAATTCAAAAAATGCTTCCATTATCAAGTCAACGAAAATGGAAGTTGAATCGCTCAGAGTTTGAGAAAATGGAAGTTGGCTTCCGTCTGTTAAAAAGGCTCGATGACACTGGGGGAGTTTACAATCCAGCGAGTAGCGAGTTTGCTAGCACAGTAAACTCGCACTGTGTAATATACCCCAGCGAGTAAACCATAGCATAAGTATTACTATTAGTAATACTTATACTATGAGTAAACTAGCTAACACGCCACTCGCTGCTGAAAGGTTGAGGACCCGGCTACTTTACAGTCTACTCACTGGCTTGTAAACTCGCTCACTCGCTCACAAGACTACCAGGAGGTACAAACAATGAAAACATAGAATAAACACTGTGAGTGAATATACTCAACTTTTAATTTAATTTGAAACAAGAAGTGTAAATGTTTGTACATATTTTGAGACATATTTTTCGTTTTAATATTTAAATATTCGGTATTTTTAATGTTATGTTTCATAGCAAAGAATATTTTTTCATATATTTCCAAAAATTTAATATCATTGCTATTCCACTTTGACATTTAATTTAAAATTCTTAATAGGCTTACTAATATATATATATATATATATATATATATATATATATATATATATATATATATATATATATATATATATATTATATATATATATATATATATATATATATATATATATATATATATATATATATATATATATATATATATATATAGGCCAGACTTCGGTTTAAACCAGGTACATATTTAAAAAACTACTGAAGGTACGTAAAAAAGGATTAATATTTTTGGAATCCTTGTCGAATTTCATTCAGGTAGGAAAAATTGGGAAATAAAAAATAAATTCTTATAATAAATTTTATTACATAAGTAAATTTTACTTATTTTTAACTCTCGCGAGAATCGTACGTCTGGCAATGTCAGTTTTTTTTTCAATTTTTTCGAAATTGGAAAAAATGGGAAATACCCCAATTCGTCGACAGGAAAAGTAGTCGACAATATTATCATCACTCACGGGTCGGGGGGTACTGGGGTCACAGCCCCCCTTTAGACAAATGCTCGTTATACACCAAATTTAAGTTTTAGTTCATCAATTGTCGTACAAAACTATTTTTTCTAAAATTTATTTTCAAACATTTTATACTTTTCCTACCTAAAATTCGACAAGGGTTCTAAAAATATAATCCTTTTTCACGTACGTTCAGTAGTTTTTTAAATATGTACATGGTTTAAACCGAAGTCTGACCTATATATATATATATATATATATATATATATATATATATATATATATATATATATATATATATATATATATATATATATATATATATATATATATATATATATATATATATATATATATATATATATATATATATATATATATATATATATATATATAATGTATGTGTGCCCGCGCGCGCGCGAAGTAAATTATATAACTCAGTCATGTTCACATTACACCGACAATTTTCATGGCCAAAGTGATTTTAAAAAGCCTGTCTATGTTTATTTGTTACGTGCAATTTTTTTTTTTCTTTTTAGTCACTATTTTCATTTTTGCTTCCTCATTGCCTATTTATGTATAATGAAGGGGGGTGAGAGAGAAGGGGGAAGCTGCATTAAACCCCCACTCCCCCAATTACCTGCTTGATAATGGGCGGAGCTTCGAATATATATTATGCAATCAAAGCAAACAGAAAATTGAAAGTTTTTCTTTTCAATTATATTTTTCGTGAAGTTACTTTTTTGTACACAATGGTGGTCTTTTTATAATTGATTTCCTATTTTGTTTGATTTTTTTTTAAATAAATTTTTATTGTTTTTCTCTCGGCACTTTTTTTTCCTGCATTTTTGTGAAGCTTAATTTGTATTCAATTGTTAATATTTTAAATTTTATTTACTATTATATTGCATTATTTTTACGTAAACTCCACATTTTAACAGTTTAGCAACAAATAAAATTGTCAGTATAATAATAATAATAATAATAATAATAATAATAATAATAATAATAATAATAATAATAATAATAATAATAATAATATTTTACTTATAAAATGATACGTTTTAGGCCTACTTGATTAGCCTACAATTTTTTTTTTTTATATAACCGATTTTTTTTTTACATTTTATTTTTATAATTATATCGCAATAATATTTAAATTTATAACAATGTCATGTTAAAATACATATCAATAAAACCTATGCCTTGAGCGATTGCTTTCTTACGTGACGAGCTGGATACTTAACATTAAGTTGATAAAAAATGAAAAAAAAGTTTACGGCAAATATTTTTAATTCGGTTATTAATCTCTCTCTTTCTCTCTCTCTCTCTCGAAAATTTTTTCATACTCGTTTGATAAAAAAATAAATAAAAAATAACTTTATTTATATAGGTATATAATAATATGTTAAAATGTGACGGATTCTTTTGCCCTTAAATTGAGGAGAGTAACTTTTGTACAGAATTTCTGCCTAAGAATCAAGCCAGGAACCTCTGGGCTACGGGACATGAATCAAATTAGCTTACCCATAAGCAAACAATTTTGTGCTTCAAAACTTGTTTACATTTAAAAAATGGGTCCCTGTCTATTTATTAAACAACAGCAAATCGACTTGTATATTTTTAATTTTACTGTATATTGTTAAAAATTACATAGATATTTCGGTTATATTTTATCACTACTCACAGGTCAGGGAGTCCTGGTAGCAGAGTTCTCCATAAAAACATGTTCTTCTGCCATGCATATATTTTTGGTGTTATTAAACCGACAAGTATAGAAACTTATTTACCTATCCAATTAGTGAAAAAAAATATTCTAAATATTTTTAAGACTATTTCGAAATGATCTATTATTTGCAAGACGTTCTAGATAAAATAATAACGATTTAGAATATATTCTATACTTTCAAAGGCATCTTCAATGATCTATTATTTTCAAGACTGTCTAGGCTAGACGAAAAGGAAAAATATTTTAGAATATAATCTGCATTTTTTAAGAATTTATCAATATGAACTTGCAGGACTGTCTAGACTTTAGACGTCTAGAGTCGAGACTCTGGCAAAACGAAAACGACTTAATTTATTTTTAGTAACATTTCTTGCCAATCACTGAATTTAGGTGCCAGAACATCAAAAAACGTACTGAATATTTTAAAGTTTGATTTACATTATTTAATATATTTACTTAAGAGAAATATACAAAGAAAAAAAAATAAATAAATAAATATATAAAAAGATGAAGGAATATAACATTTTTTATAAAAAATAAAAACATTTTATTGGAAATATTTACTTAGGAGAAACTATAGTGGGGTTTAGGGTAAGGTGACCATCCGTTCCGATTTTTTAAGCCGTGTCCCGAACTTTTTTTTTTTTTTTAGGGTAAATCGGAACGGATAAAAAAAAAATTTTGATCCAACTTTTATCCAACTTTTATCCAACTTTTGTTTAAATTAGATAACAAAAATGTTTTTTTTTTTAATTTATTAATTTTGTTTTTTTTTGTAGAATGTCTTTAACAAATAAACCATATATGAATTGTTTTTGAAAACAACAATCGTATTTCTCTATATTAAAAATCACCCTTCTTTATACATCCCTTTAAACCCTTACGAGGAGGGTATTTGGGGGGGGGGGGGACAATGTTCAGAAGTGTCCCGATTTTTGGTAAAAAAAATATGGTCACCTTAGTTTAGGGGCAATGTCCCTACGTACTAAAACCTGTATTCTTGAAGCAAAACTGAGAATCATGACAAAAATAATAACAGTGATAATAAAAATAATAATAATAATAATAATAATAATAATAATAATAATAATAATAATAATAATAATAATAATAATAATAATAATAATAATAATAATAATAATAATAATAATAATAATAATAATAATAATAATAATAATAATAATAATAATAATAATAATAATAATAATAATAATAATAATAATAATAATAATAATAATAATAATAATAAATAATAATAATAATAATAATAATAATAATAATAATAGAGAGAATAATAATAATAATAATAATAATATAAAAAAATAATAAAAAAAAAAAAAAAAAAAAAAAAAAAAAAAATAATAATAATAATAATAATAATAATATAATACTAGTAATAGTAATAATAATAATAATAATAATAATAATAATAATAATAATAATAATAATAATAATAATAATAATAATAATAATAATGAGAATAATGTCATAAAAGGTCAATCAACAATCATAAAAATTCATTAACAATCAATTAATTGAAATGTTAGTCTTAAAATATATAATAAATAAATAAAAAAAATCATAAGACCAATCATTAAAATAATTATAAATTAACTATAAATGGTAATAATTAATAATTATATTTCTGTATTTATTCGGACAACATAAAAAATTAGAGCAAAAAACTTACACACACATAAGCACGCGCACACACACACACACACACACACACACACACACACACACACACAGACACAAACACACACATACATATACACACACATACACGCGCTCGCCTCATCCCCGCCCCTATAAAGATTTTATCCAATGGAGTTTCTTCATCCAGAATCCCCCTACCCCCTAGAAAGATTTTGTTCATGGGGGTTTCTGCATCCAGAATTCCTCTCCCACCTATAAAGATTTTGTTCATGGGGAGCGCCTATATCCAGAATCCCCCAATAAAGATTTTGTCCAATGGGGTTTCTGTATTGAGAAACCCCCTCCCCTATGCATCCAAAATCCCCCTCCCCCTATAAAAATTTTGTTCATGGAGGCGTCTATATCAAGAATCCACCCTATAAAGTTTTTGTCCAATGGGGTTCCTGTATTGAGAAACCCCCTCCCCCTATAAAGATTTGTTCATGGGGGTTTCTGCATCCAGAATCCCCTTCCTCCTATAAAGATTTTGTTCATGGGGGCGTCTATATCCAGAATACCTCCTTTAAAGTTTTTGTCCAGTGGGATTTCTGTATTAAGAAACCCCTTCTCTCTATAAAGATTTTGCTCATGGGGGTTTCTATATCTAAAATCCCCTCTCCTCTATAAAGATTTTGTCCAATGGGGTTTCTGTATCCAAAATCTCTCCCCCCCTTTAAAGATTTTGTTCATAGCGATTTCTTCATCCAGAATCCCCCTTCCCTATAAATATTTTGATCGTGGGGGTTTCTGTATCCAGAATCTCCCTCCCTATAAAAGTTTTGTTCATGGGGGTTTCTATATCCAGAATCCCCTCCCCTATGAAGATTTTGTTCATAGGGGTTTCCGTATCCAAAATCCCCCTCCCCTGAATAAAGAAAATTGAAATTAATAAAATTTGTAGGCATAATTTATGTAGTTCAGTAAGTTTTTGATTTTATTTAATTTTTTTCCGTATGTGGCAATTTTCCCATCTCGCTCCCACACTCATTTTATATTATATATTATATATATATATATATATATATATATATATATATATATATATATATATATATATATATATATATATATATATATATATATATATATATATATATATATAAATAAAATTTCCATTGAAATGCGAGATAGTATCAGCTGCAGACAGCCCTTACATAATTCCTTCTTCATTAGTTTTCCTTTTAATTCCACACTAAACACCTTTGCATCTTCTTTAGTACGTCTTCCACTTCGTCTGAGATCTTTTCATCTTTAGAAAAGGAAAAAAAAATATTTCTTCGTATCAGGATGACTAAACAAACATTTCTTGTAGGGCAGACGTATAACTGGTGCGTGCTTGTGTATGAATGGTATCCGAGTGTTATCTGACAAGGAATGATTGTATCTGCCTTGAGGTTGGGTATTGGTATGGCTGGAGTCAGTCTTATGTCCGGGTGGCATTGACTAGCGTATAGGATGCCTAGCATGTGGCTTGCGCTTGGGTGGAGCTCGTGTGGTATTTTTCTAGTATATGGTTAGTACCTGTCTTACGTCTGGTAGCGTATGTCTGGAATCCTTGTGGTATCTTTCTAAAGTATGGCTGGAATTTAACTTATGTCTGACTGACTGGAGTTTGTCTAGTGTAGGACTGGTATCTTATCTGACTTTCTGTCCTTGTTGGTACATAATTGATGTACAGTTGGAACCAGTGTGGTACCTGTCTAATCTCTGGTGCGGCTTTTCTCAACCTGGGGATTTCAGAACAGTGGGTAAAAAAATAAATAAATAAATAAATAAAAATAAAAATTAAATGAATATTAAATAACCTGAAGGAAAACTGTTTTCATTAAATAATTGTCATGAATATTCTAAATTTATTAATCAGCCGTACGTTAAATATCCCAGTCTGAACTTTTAATTTTGATATCCGCCAAGTATATGAAATAATATGAGGGTTGCGATGTTAATAGCTTAATGTTTTTACTTTTCGGAGAGAGGGGGGAGGTATCGATGTTACTATTTCTTTTTTTTAAAAAGTTCACATTGCCCTATTCTAGGAGAGGAGCTTTTTTAGGTAGTATATACCTTTGATCCCCAAGTGGGGTCGAACCGGCGCCCTCAAACACGTGAGTCAAATCACTCTACCGTTTGAGCCACAGTAGACGGCAAACTAGCTCAATGTTTTGGCTTTCTGGTGGCGGGTGAAGCTTAAAAGTTTGAGTAATACTGCTCTAGCGTATGGATATCGTCCGGGTAGTTACTGCCTAGCGCTTGGTATCTGATTCAAGTATGGATGAAGTTCGGCTGGCGTCCAGCTGGATTCCGATATCTGAATAGCTTTTAGGGTGCATCCACAGAAAACATTTCATTAAGATCTTGAAGATTCTTAAAGTGAAGTGTCCATGAATCAAGATTTTTTAAATCCAAATTTAGATCCTAGAATTTCTTTCTTTAATTTTTGCTGCAGCGAACCTAGAGTGTTCACGTGATGTAAACAAGTATTGGATATTTAAGCCCTTTTATTAGTACGTTAGTAGTAACACATGAATATTATATCCCCCAAAAAGACTAACGGTCTTTTCTGCGTGCAATGTTGCATTTTCAGTGGCCTTCTTGACCTTTTTTGATCAGTTCACGGGCCCCATCGGACCACTGTCCCCAGATTCGAACCGACTTCTGCCAGATTGAATTGCAAAAAAAGGATCAGGAAAGAGAGTGAGGTGAACATAGCAATTCTGGAAACTCAGGAAATTTCCTGATACCAATTTTGTGGGTTCACTGGGTCCCCCAGGAGCTCCTCCCCCGACTTGATATCAATTTTGATGGGTTGAACCCCCCTCCCAAAACGGTATCAGGAAAGAGCGCGAGGTCAATTTGAACTGAGTGATTTGCAATTGCAAATCTTAATCCCGTTAGGCTTTTCTGGGGCTACAATTCTTATGAGTTACTACTTACGTTATATCAACTTTCTTGTTCAAATATATTTGTACAAAATTTATAGGTATTATTAGCTTTAAAAGAGGTAAATATCAACAATTTCATTCATTTAATTTACTTGTATTTTCACTAGTTCCAAAAATTTTAATGATGCTCCCTGCCAAAGTTTTTTAAAAATCATTGTTTATTTCAAACATTTTTATTATTGTCTTTCATCCTTGTTTTTTTTATATTGATTAAATTAGATAATATATGTTTATACATTTATTTAATATATATCAACGGGCTTTTGTTTATATCCAACCGTTCCACGAAAATAGAGGAACTTTAAGAAATTTACTGGATTTTCTGAAAATCTCGCTGCAGGAAGATGTAAATCCAGATTTTCGCCAATGGATTGAGCAGAGAAAGGAAAAAGAGTGTATTTCAAAGATACATCAAAAGTAACCCCTCT
Source organism: Armadillidium nasatum (assembly GCA_009176605.1). Taxonomy (NCBI): domain Eukaryota; kingdom Metazoa; phylum Arthropoda; class Malacostraca; order Isopoda; family Armadillidiidae; genus Armadillidium; species Armadillidium nasatum. The sequence goes on from SEYY01002387.1 coordinate 70,509, forward strand.
CCAAGGTTTGTGGCTGAAGTGTTCAGGACGTAAAGACTCCATCGTAATACCAGTAGCATAAAGAGTGATGGAACAGTTTGGCTTCAGGAAATATGAAAAAAATAAATTTGCATCTTCAGTGTTAAAATTATGGCTAGGATGTTTGGATGTAAAAGATCACATTTCTTAACTTTTTAAATTTCTTTTTCCAATATAGGCTCATCTATTATATCATTCAATAAAGTCGACATGAATAGAGGTGGGAGAACAGCAATGGAATCGTCTGTAGTGGAGCTAGAGGTAAATCTTTGAATAAAGCTTTAGAAGAAATCAAACTACTGTCAAGCCCTCAGAAGAAACAAAAGAAGAGAAGCACAAAGTTAGATAAAATATATTCAACAAAACAGGAAACTGAAAGACCAGAAAGATTATTTAGTTCTTTTCATTCATAAAGGCCATTCTCAGGGACAAGTGTGAGGAGAACATCTAATAATGAAGTACGAGGGAGAAGCTTCGGTAAGTAAGAAAACTACAAAATATAAAATAATGCTTAATTCAATTTGAAAATATGACTTTTACTCATTTATCCATCATTCACGGGTAGGAACTCAGTAGGTGTGTTCGTCTGCCATGCATTAACATAAAAAAAAAAAAAATATTTAGTATATTCAAGATTTTTTTTCTCATCTTTCTTTAAATGTCTGTTAGCTGATAATTTTGTCCATTCGCTTCCAACATATTTGCAAACATTCAAGTGTTCAATGTTAAAAATGTTAAAATTATGATTAGAACGAATGGATGTAATATTATTAATTACTATATATATATATATATATATATATATATATATATATATATATATATATATATATATATATATATATATATATATATATATATATATATATATATATATATATATATATATATATATATATATATATGTACCATTTTATAAAAAATTTTCAGATAAAATCATGAAGATAGCCAAAAAAAGGCCGAAACGTTATTTATAGTTTTATCATAATAAAGTCAATATAATATAAGAATTTTATTTCATTAATAAAGAAGATTCTTCAAAGTTGATCATTATGTTCATATATAGAATGCTCTACTATGTTTTTTGCTAACTCTTTTCATCATTATATATATATATATATATATATATATATATATATATATATATATATATATAATATAATATATATATATATATATATATATATATATATATATATATATATATATATATATATATATATATATATATATATATATATATATATATATATATATATATATATATATATTATATATATATATATATATATATATATATATATATATATATATATATATATATATATATATATATATATATATATATATATATATATATATATATATATATATATATATATATATATATATATATATATATATATATATAATATATATATATATATATATATATATATATATATATATATATATATATATATATATATATATATATATATATATATATATATATATATATATATATATATATATATATATATATATATATATATATATATATATATATATATATATATATATATATATATATATACTACACACACGCATACAGAATGACAGAAACAATAGGAAGAAAACTCTTTTTAAAATTTTTATAAAAATAATGTGCTAATTGTGACTTGAAAATTTTGCTTTTATAAGAGTTAAAAATTTCAAGGATATTCAAAAGGTGACTGAGTGAGAATAACCCTTGCGATGGATGGATATAATTGTTATTTTTAAATATATACATATAAATTTAAAAGAATAAAAAGAACAGAAGAAAAATCAAAATGCAGCACCACCAAATTCCTGGTTGTGAAGGTCGCATGTGCCAAATTTTTTACTTCCGCGTCTTCATAGTTTCGATTTTTTGCTTGAAATTTGGCAACGTGTAATTTTCAGTTTTTTTTATCTTGCAAATGTATTTTGACGATTTTTTTCCCTTTTTTTGATATACATATATATATATATATATATATATATATATATATATATATATATATATATATATATATATATATATATATATATATATATATATATATATATATATATATATATATATATATATATATATATGAATAAGTTTTATGCTTATTATAAATTTTTTCATTATTTTGTGTAGGAAATGATGTAAATAATAATTTTCCGTTAGGAATAAACTGTTCAAATAAATGGAAATATGAAAAGATAATATAGGTAAACCGTAAACAAAGTTCTGACATGTATCGACAATGACTAATTAAAAAATGAATATCGATATTACCAAAGTATAGGAAATGAAATGTAAGGCAATAAAAGCTTGGATAATGGTACTTTGAGAGTTTCGATGACGATAACTTAATTTGAAGGAATTTCGATCTGTGATTGGTTAACTGATATTTAAATCTGACACCTGTGGAAAATAGGATGACGTCACAAATAGGATGACGTCACTTCCGCCTTCAACTTTTCTTCTATTTGAATTTGAAAAGTAGGAACCTACGTCATAATTTGCGGCAGACAAAACTGCTATTCGATTTATTAATTATAATAATAATAATAATAATAATAATAATAATAATAATAATAATAATAATAATAATAATAATAATTACATGGTAGTTTTCAGTGCCTCAAAATCTCAAGTTATTTTATCTTTCTACTTGACAAAATTTTCCCCCCCCAAAAAATATAACATCTTCAAAAATACACAATTCAAATCTTCGTCTGCATTTAAAATTCCGGCGGTGCTTATTTTTCTCATGATCTTTCTTGAAACTTGGATTCCATTATTTTTCTTTCTAAACAAGCTTCTCTTCTAAGAGGTTTGGTGTTTCGAGGCTTCTTCAATATATTTTCAAGTCACCCCAGTTTCTTTCTCTTTATAAGGTGTCGTTCGCCCCTGTATGATGTATGGTCATACTCACATAACTCCTTGAAAAGGTGGAGTCTAGGACTTTTCGTCTTATAAACTCTTTTGCCCTTACTATCTCTCTCCAGTCTCTTTCGTTTCGTCGAATTGTTGCGTCACTCTCTCTATACAATCGCTATTACAACGGACACTGTTCTTCTGACCTCTCCAGTCGCATACCTCCTACACTGAGAAGGCCTCTTGCTACACGCCTTTCTACACATTTTAATCTTTTCTCTGTCCAACACTCTAACCCAAGACGTAACATCTATGCTCAATCTTATATGTGCTCTACTGGTAAAGACTGGAACACACTCTTCCCAACTTCTTTTGATATGCATACCAGCTACACCTTCAAGCTTATCAAGACATGTCGACCTTTAAATTGGCCTTTTCTGAAAATTTCCTAACTCTGCTGGAAACTGGAAAGCCTCCTGCATTTGATCACCAGAGAGTATATATATATATATATATATATATATATATATATATATATATATATATATATATATATATATATATATATATATATATATATATATATATATATATATATATATATATATATATAATATTAATATCTTATCTAATGGTCTAATGGTGGTCTAATTCTTTTCTTCAGTACTGGTCGAAGTACTCTCATGTACAACTGATTCCGAAGAAGGGTAACAGCTCTGAACATTATAACTATCGCTCTATGCCTTTCCTTTGAATTCTCTCTAAAATCATTGAAACTATCCTTAACTCTTATTCCCTGGGTCAACAGCAACCTTATTCCCTTCTTTCTAACCTTCAGAGTGGTTTTCGGCACACGAGGTTAATTGGTGGCATACTTCCCTAGCTTACTGATTTATAATATACCTTTAGGAAATATAGGGAATTTGTGCATGTTGGAACTTGATATAAACACGGATCCTGACATGGCAAGGAGTGCGTCACTCCTCTCTAAATTCCCTACTTTGGGCTTGATATAACCAAGGATACTGACCAGGCAAGGAAGGCGTCACTTCTCTCTAAATTCCCTACCTCGGGGTTGATATAACCAAAGATCCTGATCCGGCAAGGAAGGCGTCACTACTCTCGAAATTCCCTACCTCGGGGTTGATATAACCAAGGATACTGACCAGTCAAGGAAGGCGTCACTACTCTCTAAATTCCCTACCTCGGGGTTGATATAACCAAGGATACTGACCAGGCAAGGAGTGCGTCACTACTCTCTAAATTCCCTACCTTGGGGTTTCCTCTTTTTCTCAAATATTTCCAATATTAATTGGGGAACTTTTTCTTTTTCACCTGTGATTTGTGGAGTTCTTCAGGGTTCTGCTATATCCCTTACTCTTCCAATATTTTCATTAATTACCACCTCATCGACGCCCCCAAAGGGATTGGGAGTTTGCTGTTTTCTCTCTTTACAATTACTCCAACTATACAAGAGTTTTATCCTCCTTTACATGTAACTGCAGGTATCTCTGTTCTCTGGAATTCCTTGCCACCATCTGTTTTTCTTTTTGTATTAATCTTTCGTACTTTAAAATCTGCTTTTTTTGTTGTCATTTAAGAGAATTGGCTTAGATTTCAGCTGGGTGGGTTTTAAATTTTTCACTGTCCCATAATAATGGTTTTGCCCTTCTTGACTGGTTTATATATATATATATATATATATATATATATATATATATATATATATATATATATATATATATATATATATATATATATATATATATATATATATATATATATATATATATATAAATTATATTAACTTATTCAAATTTATAGGTTAGTAAATTATCTAAAATGTTAATGTATTAACAGAAAAAAATTTTTTTGTTGCTATGGTATTTAAAAATCTTAACATATCATTTTTTTTGTCCCTAACTATTATTATTATTATTATTATTATTATTATTATTATTATTATTATTATTATTATTATTATTATCATTATTATTATTATTATTATTGGTAGTAGTATAACTTAGTCTAACATAGTTTATTTAATCAGTATTTTAAATACTGTTTTTTTTTAAAGTATTCTTAACAGTACACTGAGAAAAGTTTCAAACATTGCAGTAAATGCCTTCTTGCTTCTTCCAACAAGGCCATTAAAAATATATATACAACAATCCCAAGTTTAAATTAAAAAGAATTATTTTACAAATGTTTATTGACTGAATTTTAATTAAGATTTTGCATTGACTATCGCAAATCAATACTAATTTTATTTTTGCTGTGACGGTAGTGTGCTATTTTTGATTTCGCAGTATATATATATATATATATATATATATATATATATATATATATATATATATATATAAATATATATATATATATATATATATATATATAATTTCAAGCTTGCTATTTGGGATTCGAACCCTGTCTTCTAAGCTGGTAAGACAGAGTGTTTACCTCTATACCACAACAGTACAAAAGGAAATCGCATTGAGAAAGCTCATGAACACCCGCCATGATGACTAATTCAAAGGATACACACCCCCACCCGACTGCGCTCGTATACCGGGCAACAGGTCAGTTACTATCCTCTTCAACCACAGACAATATACATAAGTAATAAATGCTGAAACCACGTAAACCATGGAGTGAAATTTTACAATTTCAAGTCTTCTATTGGGTATTCGAACCCTACCCTCTAAGTTAGTAAGATAGAATGTTACCTCTATATCACAACAATACAAAAGGAAATCGCATCGAGAAAGCTCATGAGCACCCACCATGATGACTAACTCAAAGAATCTCCCCGTCTGCCCTCGTATACAGGGCAACAGGTCATTTAGTATCCTTTTCTATCACAGACAAAATACGTAAGTAATTAAACCACATAAACCGTGGAGTGAAATTCCCAATTAAAATCAGCTATTGGGGGATTCGAACCCTAACCTCTAAGCTGGTAAGACAGATTGTTATCTGTATATCACGATATTACAAAAGGTCCTTTGAGCTAGTAATCATGGCGGATGTTCATGAGCTTTCTCAATGCGATTTCCTTTTGTACTGTTGTGGTATATAGGTAACACTCTGTCTTACCAGCTTAGAGGTCAGGGTTCGAATCCTCAATAGCAGATTTGAAATTGTAAAATTTTTATATTATATATATATATATATATATATATATATATATATATATATATATATATATATATATATATATATATATATATATATATATATATATATATATATATATATATATATATATATATATATATATATATATATATATATATAATATATATATATATATATATATATATATATATATATATATATATATATATATATATATATATATATATATAATATATATATATATATACGAAAAGGAATATAAAGCACAACAACAACAACAACAACAACAACAACAACAACAACAACAACAACAACAACAACAACAACAACAACAACAACAACAACAACAACAACAACAACAACAACAACAACAGAAGAAGAAAGAAGAAAGAGAGGACATATTGGAAATTCCAGAATCATTATTCCTATTTAATTTTAAATAAAACCACCAATCGTAGCCAACAAAGCGTATAAAATTTAACTAATATTTAACTTCACTTACCGTCACACAGCGTTTACGAATGAGTTTCCTTAAGGAATTTCATTATTATAAACATTTTTATCTGCTTGGTTGGACTTGCACTGAAATTAAGATATTTAGACCTGTTTTTGAAGGTCTCTCTATTCAATGGAAAGCTCAGTATGAAGAACAGAGCATTTATACATTATTAAAAGGCTAAAAAAATGAGCTGCTAGAAATCAGAGTCATCTACCGTGGTTCAAACGGTAGAGTGATTAACTCATGTGCTTGGGGGAGCCGGTTCTATCCCACTTGGGGATCCTAGGTTTATACTATCTAGATAAATTCCCCTCCACACCTTTGAGTTGTTAACTTTTAAAAAATGAACCTAACCTAACTAAAACTGAACTAATCTAAATCTAACTTTACCTAACCTAGGTAGATTAATCTGAACTAATACCACTAATCTACCTAACTCGACTAAACTTAACTTAATTTAAAACCTAACCTGACAAACTGACAAAACCTAAAGTCACTCTACTCTTTGACCTTATTCGTCTAACTTATGCTAACTTTACATAACGTAACATAACTTGACGTAACATATCCTTATCTATCTTAGGTTATTGCTAAATTATAATTGTTTCCTGATAATATGCATTTAAGCATTGTATGAAATATGATTTAGAAATATATGTAGTTAAATCCTCAAGGTGGTCACACTTAAAAAAAAAATAGATAACTGTCACCTATAAAAGTCTTTGTGAAAATCCTACAAGGCAGTAGAGCAGGTTTTGTAAATCAAGACCTTAAGTTGTCTTCATCTTCATTCACTCCCATGATGTCCAACTGATTTCGAAGAAGGTAAAGCTTTGAACCTTCTATCGCCCTATGGCTCTCCCCTGAATTCTCTCTTAATTCTTTGAAACTATTCTTAATTCTTATTTCCTGGGTCAACACCATTCAGCATTGAACCTTCTATCGCCCTATGACTCTCCCCTGAATTCTCTCTTAATTCTTTGAAACTATTCTTAATTCTTATTTCCTGGGTCAACACTAATCTTATTCCCTTCTTTCAGACGTTCAGAATGGTTTTCGACACACGTGGTTAACTGGTGGCACGCTGTGTCCATCATTTCTACCTTCTGGCTTCAACAACTCTTCCCTTCTCTTGAATATTATGCTTCTTTGTTTCCAGACGTGGGAAAATATACGAAAACTGTAAATAAAAACATTTCAGTTTACTTTTTTTTTTGGAGGTTGTCACCACCACTCATAGGAGAGGTTCTATTAAAGTAGGAACCATTTTTACAACAGACTTTTGCTAGTCGGGGTTGGCAGGAACTATAAATTTATGTGGCATAGCACTACTCACAGACAACATCCAGTTAAAGTAAGGCTAATATTTTCAACTATCATATACCTATCTGAGAAAATAGAACCTGTAAACTAAGTTGAAAATATGTTAAATATTTCTTTTGACCATCTGCAGGGGTTAACATAATTCTATAATGTTAGTCTTCGTACGGTTAACCCTATTTCAAAATTCAAGTCACATAGATTTTTCGAATCTCTTCCAATAGAAGTATTTGGGTGGACTGTGTTATGCTGCAAAGATTATTGTGTTGAGTGTGGTTGTTGTGTATTTGTTAATACATGAATATGACATGGATTATTCGAATCCCTGCAGGTAGATGTGTTTTCTTGGATTTTGTTGTGATAGAAAGAGTATTATTGTTGCATGCTTTGGTTATCTTTTTGTTGATTTGTGAGTATGCGGAAGGGCTTCTCCTTGAAAAGGGTCATGCATGTGAGTGGCATTAAAAAATAAATAATAAATAAATAAATAAATAAATAAATAAATAAATAAATTCCAAATGAAGTACTGTAAAACCTTCTCTCCCCTACAAATTTAAAACTGTGTTTCTATTCATTTAAATAGCTTGCGAATTCCTCTTTTTGAAGTATTTGCTTGCAAAGTGTAAAGGTAACATTTCGAGAATCGATCAAGGAACCCTTAATGTGCAAGTGCAAAAATCACGCTTTAATCCATGGAGTTATATGAACTTATTAATAAAAAAAATTTTTAATTTAATTTTAAAATTATCCGGCTCCCTCCGGCTATAAACTCTGCAGTATTTATGAAGATAAATAGTATAGCCGTGGCATAACGGTAGATAGGAAGAAATTTCTTAGAAAGTTCTCCCTCCTAGAATAGGGCTAAGTCCCTGAAGTTGAAATTTTAGTTAACTGTTCCTAACTACTTTATTTACATTTGCAATTTCATTATTTAAAACATTTCATGATAAAATAATTTTTTTTCTTCAATTAAGGGTTCCGCCCCAAAATTATTATTCTGCTCCAGCTCTATCCAAAACATGGCAGCTTTATGGCTCCGGCTCCAGACTCCTGTTCCTCTACCGGCACCGGCTCCAGAATCAGATTCCTCCACAGGCACCGGTTTCAGACTTCGGTTCCTCTATTAGCACTGGCTCCAGATTCCGGTTCCCTCACCCGCACCTGCTCCAAACTCCGGTTCCTTCACCTACTCCTGCTCCAGATTCCGGTTCCTCCTCCTGCTCCTGCTCCAAACTCCGGTTCCTCCACCTGCCCCTGTTCCAGACTCTGGCTCTTCCCCCTGCTCCAAACTCTGGTTTCTCCACCTGCACCTGTTCCAGACTCTGGCTCTTCCCCCTGCTCCAAACTCCGGTTTCTCCACCTGCTCCGGATCCAAGCTCCGGTTCCCTCACTGGCACCGTCACCAACACCGTATCCCCGGAGCCAATATCCTTAAATATATAATTTTATGAAATTTATTCGAGCATCATTTATAAAACTTAATTATCGCACTTATGTACGAATAGAAATATTGAAGAAAGAGGAAAATGTAAATAAAAATATATAAATTCATTTGGTAATTTTTTTTTTAAAATAATTTTTTAATATTAAATATTTTTATATTTTATTTATTTATTTTTAATATTAAGGACATTTTATTACATAATTGCGTCTAGTTCCCGTCACAATGCTAATAATAAAATCATTTTCCGTCAGAACTAGACTTTTTAACGTCTGTTTCCGCTTCTACTTTAAACATTTGTGTGTGTGTGTGTGTGTGTTTGTGTGTGTGTGTGTGTATGTGTGTGTGTGTTTGTGTGTGAGGTGGGGGAGGGTCCCAGCTCAACAGTCATGGAGTATTTAAAATATACATGACTGTTAATTGATTCAAGAATAAGATATATATAAAGGTTAGTTAAAACGGTGAAAATATATGGTATCTATAAATTTGAGGATACGAATGCATGGCACACGAACATTTATCAAAAGAGGGCTTCGCCTCCCGTTCATCCCCTTCCTCCACCTTTGAGTGATGGTTAAGAAATAGTTAATTTCACCTTTGTAAATCTATTTCTAAAGAGTAACCACATAAATGTAGACCACATTCTATAATGACAACGCCAAAAACAACTTTCCAACCCTCAGAAACTATTTTTCAGTCCTCGTTTTAGCGCAAAAATGATTTTTCAACCCTCTTTTTAGTAGCAAAAAACACTTTTTCAATCCTTGTTTTAGTTCGCAAAAAAACATTTTCTCGCAAAAAAGATTTTTCGACCCTCGTTTTAGCTGCAAAAAAAAACACATTTTCAACTCTCATTTTAGTCGCAAAAACGATCTTTCAATCCTCGTTTTAGTCGAAAAAATTTTTTTCAACCCTTTTTTTTTTTGTCGCAGAAACGATTTTTCAGCGCCAGTTTTCTATTCTGCTTATACGGTTCAGAATTACGTCCTCAGTGACCCTGGAACATTAAAGAATCACGAAGTTAAAGGATCCCAGAATAGTTTAAAAGCATTTTCATAGTCTTAAATCCACTTATTTATCTATCTTTTTAGCCGTAAAATAATTTCCAATAAGAACTTCATATACTTTGCAGAATCCCAAACATTTAGAGATATTCTGGCTTCTCTGACTTCGGCTCAGGAATATTTAGGATTAAAATAGTTGCAAAGGGAGCTAAATAATTCTAGAATTAACAAACACTGTCTTAGTCTCAGTATTTCTTAACCATATAATCTGTAAATATTTAGCATTAACATAGAAGCAAAGAGAGCTAAATAATGCTAGAATTAACAAACACTGTCTTAATCTCAGTCTTTCTTAATCATAGAATCTGTAAACATTAAAATAGGAGAAAAGGAGCTAAATAACGCTAGAATTAACAAGCACTATCTTAGTCTCAATATTTCTTAATCATAGAATCTGTAAATATTTCTCATTGTTTATTCTTAACAAGTGAACTACAATTTCCTGGATATTTTGTACTCAGCGACCGAAATTCTACTAATTTTATTTTTCGTAATTGTGTGTGTTAAAACTTAGAACAAAATATTTGTTCTTTATTAAGGCAATCTTATACAATTGAAGCATGTAGAGAATATTAAATCATTATGGGGACCCCCCTTTGCCCTAGGAGTCAATAAAAGTTATATAAATAATAAAACATGATTGAATAATTAATTAATCAATTAGTTATTATTATTATTATTATTATTATTTGTATTATTATTATTATTATTATTATTATTATTATTATTATTATTATTATTATTATTATTATTATTATTATTATTATTATTATTATTATTTTGACAGTTGCTTACATTATTCTATATTGGCATTATTATTATTATATTATTATTATTATTATTATTATTTATTATTATTATTTATTATTATTATTATTATTATTATTATTATTATTATTATTATTATTATTATTATCATTATTATTCATGCAAATTTCGTTTAAAAATTTAGCCTTGGCATTTGATGTAACTTTAAAGCAAAGCCAAACTTACAAACAAAATTGTCGTAAATGCTTTTGTAAGAATGAGGTAATATATATATATATATATATATATATATATATATATATATATATATATATATATATATATATATATATATATATATATATATATATATATATATATATATATATATATATTATATATACTATATATACAGGCACTTTGTTTAATATAATTATCATTATTATTATTATTATTATATATTATTATTATTATTTATTATTATTTTTTTTTTTATTTATTATTTCTTCTTTCTTCTTTCTTATTATTATTATTATTATTATTATTATTATTATTATTATTATTATTATTATTAATATTATTATTATTACTATTAATATTATTTCTTATTATTATCATTATTATTTCTTATTATTACTCTTACTATAATTGTTATTATTATTATTATTATTTATCATTATTATTACTATTACTTTTATTATTATTATTATTATTATTATTATTATTATTATTATTATTATTATTATTATTATTATTATTATTATTATTATTATTATTAAATAAAGAAAAGAAAACGGATATTTTAAGGGTAAACTCTCTTCTATACTTCAAAAAACAAGGTTATGAAATTTTACGTTAGTAATAATACTATACAGAAAATAAATAAATAAATAAATGAATAAATAAATAAATAAATAAATAAATAAATAAATAAATAAAGGTTTAATTTGTAATAAAATTTTTGTAGAAGTAAAATTTAAAAAAAAAATTATTTTAGGTATTTTCTGAAAATTTTCGCTTTTAATCATTTTTTTTTTCTCCTTGCTGAATTTTGAGCGTTTGTACTCTATTCAGTTTACTCTCAAATTTGGAGATTTTTTTGGCCAAAATTGTCGGAATTTTACTAATAATTTACGATTTTTGCTAAAACTTTGCGAGTTTTGCTAGAATGTTGAAATTTTTGCTAAAACAGCGAATTTGCCTAAAATTTTGCGATTTTTGATAAAACTGAGAATTTTACTAAACATTTACAAGTATTGCCAAAATTTTAATATATGTGGTAAAATTTTAGGAAATTTTATAAAAATTTTACGATTTTTGATAAAATATGGCAAATGTTGCTAAAAATTTGCGAATTTTACTAAAACTGTGCGACTTTTGCTAAAGTTTAAACGAATTTTACTAAAATATTGCGATTTTGCTAAGGATTTGAGAATTTTGACATAATGATGTAACTTTTCGGCGAGGTTGAAGAGAGAGAGAGAGAGAGAGAGAGAGAGAGAGAGAGAGAGAGAGAGAGAGAGAGAGAGAGAGAGAGAGAGAGAGAGAGAGAGAGAGAGAGAGAGAGAGAGAGAGAGAGAGAGAGAGAAATTTGAAAAGACTTAAAGTACTAGGTCCCACCTTTTCAGAAAGAACTGCATGAATGAAACCATCCAAGATGCGTTACGCATACTCCGTACAAAGGCGAACCACACCCCTATAAAGAGAAAGCAACTGGAGTGGTGTTAAATATTTTTGAATGAGTTTCAGAAAACTCAACCTCTTATAATACTATTCTTCCAAGAAAGATCACGAGAAAAAGAATCTCCAAGAATATCAAGGACAGATGAAAGTTTGAACTATGTTTTTTGCGAAGAAAATGCTATAGTCTTATTAAAGAATGTTGATTAAAGAAATGAGTTTTTGAGGCATTGAAAAAAATCATGATATCTATGCCCCAATTTGAAATTCAAGAAAGATCAGAGGTTAGCTGCTCCAGAGCCTCCCTCCTTAGACTCCTAGTGACAATTAATTGCTGTTGGGTGGGACGCCTTTCAAATTGAATGTAGTTCCACCCAACAGCAAATTGAAAAAATTAATAAAATTTGGAATAATTATTAAAATTATTTAAACTGAAATGTATAAAAAAGTTGGAGATAGTTCAAAACTCAGGTAAACCACTATTAATAGATAAAAGAATGGACAGCTGCTGCTGTACGATCGGAAAGGAAATCAGAGAGAAGGTCACAGGTAAAAATAGGTCCGAAAGAGGAAAATTTAGAAATCGATGCTTTGTGGACGAATATATCAAAAGTTATAGATATATTCAGCGCTACAGCAAAGGTTCACCGAAATGCCGAAAAGCAAAGGACTAACAGTCAGAGAGAAGATAAAGATGACCAGTAAAGTGTTCCTTACAGAAGATATTCAGTGATGATCAGGTTTAGAATGCTCCATGTTTTAAGGATAGATTCGAAAATCTTGCAAAATACTTTGGTTAAAACAATTCTGCAGTAGTTAGAAGGTTGAGAGAGTAACCATTTTACAGTACAGGTTGAATAAGCGCAAGCTTCCAGCAAGAAGAAAATTGGCTTATATATATATTTTTCGAAATTCATCGAAATACATTTGTTTTAGTTCTAAATTCAATAAATGTAAAGAAAGGAAAAAGTTATATAGTCCCCATGGATGTTTTTCAGTCTTCCTTCAAGCTAAAAATTGGAAGATTGCATAACCATTTTGATACACAACGGATTGCAAAAGTAGTTCATAAAAAACTTTAGAATGATGAGCGATGATAGGTCTGGGACAAGGGTGGGCAACTATTGGCATGCGTGCCAAACATGACACGCCGATAAATTCTTTCTGGCACGTCTAACAATTTTTCCAAATATTTTTAAGGTGCCAAAGGTTAAGGATTGTTTAAATGTAATTTGAAAGGTAAATAAATATGTTTACTTTTTTAAACACCATTTAAAAAATGATTTAAAATCAACAGTAGTTTATATGTGAAAAACCTTTTATTGTGTTTTAGTCATACTAATGTATAAAAGTTCTTCAAATACTTAAAATATAACGAATATTATGTTCTGAAAAAATTTTGGTTGTCACGTGGAAAAATTTTGTGCCAGAGATTCTGCCGATTTTGGCACCACTCTCAAAATGGTTGCCCACCACTGGTCTAGGGCGTAAGACTAGCAGAATAAGTTAGTTAACACCATTAATGTATTTTGGAGTTTGATTACAAAATTGATAAAATGGTTTGAATACAATTTTGTTTGTTACAAAATCTAAGGAAAATACAAAATCAGTTTAAGAATTGCTTAATTCAATAATTAAAGTATAATTATAAGTTTAGTTACTCTAATATATTAAAATTTTTATTACTGTCATTCCTTGAGAGAGAAAAAA